>JADLZK010011924.1:0-206844 GCA_015847255.1 Hyparrhenia diplandra | reverse complement strand
TATATTGAATTATCACGTTGGACTCGGTTTAACTACCCGTGTTTCGGGCAGTTCAGTATCGATTTAGAAATCAGACAATTTGCTATGCCTTTTGTGACATACATATTCTTGCCCCAAACTAAACCACAGACCGACTAAATATGCTGGCGCGCATGGGCGAGGATTCTTTGGCAATTGACATGTGATGCAAAGACTAATATTTACACTCGCCAAATATATAGGGTTATCTTGGCATTTGCCTCAAGAAGTTCCCCCAACTGCTCAGGTAGATCTTATGATTAGAATGAGCCTACTTGCTTTCACTAATTACTCTTTTTCATCTATGCTTTTTAGATTGGGTTTCCTTTGTTGATTTTCTCGTCCACAATCACTTGATTTATCGTAGGACCTACCATTGTTATTGGACCGTTAGCTCAGCTTGAAGGGCCTCATGGCAGCTTAGTCATTGCACAAGAGCACTAATGTTATATTGTTATCGTAGCTGGTTTGGGTTTCGTCGTCATGAACTAATAAGCATTCAGGCTTCTTTTCATTGTGAACAAAAACACCCGAATGAGTCTTAAATAGAAATTTGCAAATGAGAATTGTGAAGAATAGTGTACCGAAGATGTATAACATGTTTGGTTTTCTTAACTTATCTTTTTGTAAGAGATGGTCTTTTTTTCCTTGATAGAGCACGTCACGATCATTCTTTTTGTAACATCGCTCCATTTCCTAATAGAGTTGTGGCCATGACTACTACAAGGGCAAAGGACACACAAAAATCACTAGTATTTATTAGAATATATGTAATTGTAATGATAGCAAAAATTGAAGAAACAAACGCTTGACAAACTATATTCTAAATAAAAAAATCTGCTCTTGGTGCTTGTTGATACTTCCTATTATATTCCTAATAGTATGTACTAATACTATCAAGATGCGTGCATGACGATATCTCTGGCAGTGGCAGCTGATGAATACTAACTAGCCCTTTGAGGGTGTTCATGGCCATGGCAGCAGCGGGCCGAGCCTGAGCTGGGTCGTGAGATCCGACACCGCCGACGTCTCCACGACCTCGATGTCGCTCCGGACGGCGAAGCTGTTAATGTCGCACCGGACAACGAAGCTGTCGTCCACCAGGTATTCAGACTTCTCCAGCTCCTCCCCTCTTGATGAACCACGAGAAGCCATGGAACATATACGTGTCACGGAACTCAGCGGCCTGGCACTGGCCGATGTAGGGCACCAGCAGCCCCGGCCGCCTATTCGGCTTTGCCTTCGGCTTATTCTTTGCCCCAGCTACAGCGCCGACGTTGACGAGGCTGAACCGGAACCTGGCCTTGACGACCTCTTTGTTGACGTTCCGAGCGAGCCTGAGGTAGAGGGAGATGTGGTCGGCGACTTCCTTGCAGAGCCCGTTGGGGTAGAAGAGGATGCACCAGGTATGACCAGCTGCCTCGAACTCGCAGGACTTGGCATGCGAACCAGGTCCTATCGCCAGCTTCGCCGCCGAGTAGCCATTGATCTTGAGCACGTGGGTTCCGGTGGTTGCAAACGTGGTGATGGATGAGGCAGAGACGATGGCGCCGACGCCGTCGTCACCGTCACCGGCATTGACGCCGTCGTCACCGTCACCGGCATTGACGCCGCTCGACATGATCGATTATGCTCACCGACGGCGATCGATGCCGCTAGCTCCGGCGCTCCGCTTGTGCGTGTATAACCTAGTAGATTAGATTGCACTAGCGAGCTACCTACCCGTCCTAATATATAGGATCTAGGAGGATAATCCAATTCGCTCTATCCGTGATTCCCGATTTCGGTTACGTCGGAATGGGCCGTTCCTGCCCATGTGACAGCTCTCCCTAGTATACACGATTATCACAAAAAAAAAAAAAAAAAAAAGTACATTCGTGTCTATTTTTTTTATGCGTATATATTATTATCAAAAGTACGAAGGCATACACTTTTTTAAAAAATTGCATCAAATGCATTTTTTTTAACAGGAGATAATCCATTTCCATTATATCTAACTAAAAATATAGCAAATTTTTAGATATTCGAAAACAATTCGGGTATCTTTAACGGTAGTAGAGAAACACACTTCCGGTACATGGCTTTAGTCTCGACTATTTTTAGGCCCGGGACTAAAGCCATGTAACAACACACTGTTGGGCAAAGAGAACACGCTCCCTGGTTTCCCCACTAAGAAGAACTCCAATGCTTCATTTTGTTTGGCAATTCTTTCTTGTTGTTTTTCCCAAACTAAATGTCAAATCAAAAAGAACTTCGTCTCCAAGCCAAGGCGTAATTCACTTTGTCAAATTTAGATCTAACTTACATCGGGACCCTGAGGAAGAAATAAAATTATGTTTATGTCTCTTTTCCACCTCTTGAAAACTTACGTCGGAACCCCGGCGCGTAACAAAATTATGTTTATGCCCTTCCACCTCATCTAATATGTACGGATGCGCCCGTGAATGCCAAACGTCGTAGAGCGCATTTTTGCGCTCGCAGGCCGATTTTGCCAACGCTCCACCGATTTGCCAACTTCATATGCCAAACTTTTGGAGGGATTTTTTTTGAACTTTTTAGCAAAAATTTAAGAATCGCCAACTCCAAATGCCAAATTGTTGGGTTGCTTTCGGGACTAACGCTTCCTACCCAACGGTTGGAGCAACAATTTTTGTAGGAGAGAGAGCTTTAGTCACGGGGACTAAAGGTCATCCTCTAATGCCTTGAAGTTCGCCACCGATCAAGACTACGTTTCTAATCTCTGGCCTGGCTCCGACCGGATTATTGATGGACTTGTAGGCCGAGTTGGAAACACAAACCGAGACTATGGGTCCTGGGATATATAGTTACCCAACAATTGCCCATACAGCCTAGCTATGCTGCACTGGATCCGAACAAAAAAAAAAAGATGAGATAGAGTTTCACTATAATTACAGAAGTAACAAGTTGGATCTCTAGCCCACTACCTCCCAACCATGCTGGTGCGGGTGAGGGTGGTTGGGAGCTGTGGGAGCAGGGCAGAGCCCCGCCGCCGCCATCACAGAGGGGCCGCGCGGGCCTCCCCGACAGCTCCCACAGGAGGTGGTAGGGGCGGGCGGAGCAGGGGAGGGGTGCGGCGGTGGCGGCGGCGGTTACGCCCGTGTCGCCGGGTCCTGCGGCATTATATTGTTCAAGATTATCCAAATAATAGTTTTGATTTTGTCTGGTATCTTTTCTTTCCAAATTTTCTTAGATAAAGGCGTAATTCATTCACCGTCATATATAGCATTATACACCGATTTGACACAAAAAAACATCATTAGTACCAGACTTCCAAAAGTCAATGTCATTTGTGACAGTAGTACTTTCAAAATCATTAGAGTTGTTGGCTAATCCATATCCATCTGCAAACCATCGATTAGCCACCTAGTGAAAGTAACCTCATGAATATCATTTTTTTTCACTTGTTGTACAGTTATATTTTAAAAAGTTCACAGATTTTGAACAAATCAGAAAATATAACAGAGCGAGAGAGAGAGAGATTTATCATAAAGCCAAGATTTTTTTGTTTCTCGCCCAACTCTCTGGTTGCCACCACGGCTCTACTGACCACTGCTGCGCCATGGCCGGCGCCGGCGGTGACCGCTGCTCGCTCCACCTTCCCGACGACTCCCTCTTCCTCGGTCTCGACTGCTCCACCCAGTAAGCTCCCTTTCCTGCTCTTCAGATCAAGCTTAGTCAAGAAGTCTCGTCTCTCTCTTCTTGGCACTTGCAAGCTCTCCACCCCCCATTGCCGGCTGCTGCTCAGCGCTGACCTGCAACCAACCAACCAGGTCTCTCAAGGCCACGGTGCTGGACGCCGGCCTGTGCATCGTGGCCACGGACTCCGTCCACTTCGACTCGGACCTGCCGCACTACGGCACCCGCGGCGGCGTCCTCCGGGACCAAGACCCCAGCGAGCGGGGCCGCATCGTGTCGCCGCCCCTCATGTGGGCGGAGGCGCTGGACCTGCTCCTCGGGAGGCTGCGGTCGCGCGCCGACCTCCGCCGCGTCGCCGCCGTCTCCGGCTCCGCGCAGCAGCACGGCAGCGTGTACTGGGCCAAGGGCGCCGGCGCCGCGCTCGCCACCCTGGACCCGCGGCCGTCGAGGGCCTGGCGCCGCAGCTCATAGCCGCGGGCGCGCTCGCGGCGTGGGAATCGCCCGTGGGATGGACAGCAGCACCGCGGCGCAGTGCCGGGAGGTGGAGGCGGCCATGGGCGGGGCCCTGCGCCTGGCGAGGCTCACGGGGTGCCGCGCGCACCGGCGCTGCACGGGGCCGCAGATACGGAAGATGCACCAGACCCGGCCGCAGGTGTACGAGGCCACCGAGAGGGTCTCGCTGGTGAGCTCGTTCATGGCGTCGCTGCTCGTCGGCGGGTACGCCTGCATTGACGAGACGGATGGAGCAGGGATGAACATCATGGACATCCATACTCGCCAGCTGCGCGAGGACGCTCTTCAGGTTCCGTGCCTGTTGATGATTCCCTTCACTGATTCAGAGTTTCAGACTTGACTTACAAATTGTGTTTGGCGCTGCAGATTGCAATTGTAAAAAGACTGAAAGATAGAAGTGACACATATTGCAATTAAGTTTATCAGCTCTAATAAACTGTGTTCAACATTTTTACGGTTCAAATTTTGTAGGCCATGGCTCCAAATTTGGAAGAGCGGATTGGGAAGCTAGCACCAGCACATGCTGTGGCTGGAAAGATATCCCCTTATTTTGTTCAGAGGTATCTGTCTATGTTCAGAACTTCACATCTTGAAAGTTCGGATAATGTGAATGAGTTGTAGCAACTTTTTGATCATTGTTTACTCGTGACACCAACTTCTCGATTGATACTTCTGTTTTTTTTATGTTCCTGCAGATTTCAGTTTTCAAGCAGCTGTCTAGTTATTCAGTGGTCAGGTGACAACCCCAACAGCCTTGCAGGTACTTAGGTTCACCATAATCTTTTGAATTCAAATATCTTTGTATGTTCCGATGTTTGTTTGTCTAGATAAAAGAATGACCAAATTAATTGGGTTACATATATTTGTTGAGACTGATTGCGTGCTGCAAACTTAAGAAGTGTTTTTTGGCTTGCATACATGTGTGATTGTGCAGGCTTAACTTTGAGCCGTTCAGGTGATCTAGCAATAAGCCTTGGGACAAGTGATACAGTAATCGTCTACCAACTTGTTTTATTACAAATTTTTGGTTGACTTATTCCCAAAAGTGTTATTACTAAATAGAGAACAAATAGCAATACAAACTATGATATGGTTCTGAAATTGGCAAAACGTGCAAACTGAACCTTACTACTCCTTTTTACTACAGTGGATCAGTTTGTAAAAGGATCCTGGAAAATGTACTCACCATGTGACATTGTTTCATACTTTCAGGTTCTATACTAACCACTGGTGTTGATTGTGGTGCCTCTATGGCCCTTTCAGGTTTTCGGGGTCACTAATTCACCTGAACCAACCCTAGAGGGTAACATCTTTCCTAATCCAGTCGATCCCAAGACCTACATGGTTCTGCTTTGCTATAAAAATGGATCTCTAACACGAGAAGGTATGGTTTGCAACTTTACAAGTAACTTCTATTTTGCTCCACCCCCTTGCTAATACATACATTTTGTTCAGACCTTCGCAATCATTGTGCTGACAGATCTTGGGATCATTTCAACAGGTTGCTAGAAGAAACATCCCCTTTGAATGGTACACAAATCTATTATTGGTTGATCATTCCATTTACTGAAGAACTGATAGCCTAGTTTCTTTAAGCGTAAACTAAATGCGAGTTTGTGCTTATACAATGGGCATCAGAGAATATGTTGGGAAGCTGAGATAACTGCTTGGCTAGAAACCATGGCATAATAATTTATTTCAACCACTCAGTTTACAGCCTTGCATTAATTGGCATCTCAGTGCAGTATTATAGTTATGCCTTTTTAATCCCAACATGGCTAATGCAGTTACTACATAAAGCTTCGCCTTTCCTTGACGTTCACAATAGATGCTTGTATTGACCACCCAAAGTAACTTCTTTCCTGAAGATTCCTTGACTTATATTTTCCTGCTTTTGCAGGAGGGAAGCTGGGATTTTACTACAAGGAACATGAGATTCTCCCACCACTTCCAGGTTAGTTTTATCCTTACATTTTTTTCCTTTTCGCAATTCAATGTTCATCTCAGTGCTCATTAATATTAGATGCTCACCGACATGCCTAGTTGGATTTCACCGGTACATTGTCAAGAACTTTACTAATGGACCTTTGGATGAGATGGTTGAAGAAGAAGTTGACGAGTTTGATCCTCCTTCAGAGGTTTTTGAATACCTCACAACCTGTAAATTAAACTGTTTGTCATCTTTGTTTAATTAACAGCCATGATTTAGGTGCGTGCGATAATTGAAGGGCAGTTCCTGTCCATGAGGGGCCATGCTGAGCAATGTGGCCTGCCAGTACCTCCAAAACGGATTATAGCAACCGGTGGCGCATCCTCAAACCCAGCAATTCTCAAGATAATGGCATCTATTTTTGGTTGTCCAGTGTACACTTCCCAAAGATCAGGTATGTGTGAGGCCTTACAGGAGATATACTGATGTGCCTGCTTACATATTAATATGCTTATACAGTTATACTCCTTAAGAACATAGTGCTAATATGCTTGTCTCGGTACCCATTCCTCTCTGAAAACAATATGGTGAACAGTGATTAGTCTACTTATAATTTAGATAGTTGTTGTGCATGCTCACAAACTCTTCTTGTTTATGTGAGTTCATTTTCTTTTTAATTTGCTTGCTATTTCTGTTACACCTATATTATATCTCATTCAATCAATGCAGACTCTGCTTCTTTGGGTGCTGCTCTGCGGGCAGCCCATGGGTGGCTCTGTAAGCAGCAAGACGAGTTCGTGCCACTCTCAGGTGTGTACTCACAAAGATTGGATAGAACATCACTTGGCATGAAGTTGGCTGTTCCTTTTGGGGACTGTGAGGGAGACACTGAACTTCTGAACAACTACACTATGTTAGTTAAGAAGAGGTTGGAGATTGAGCAGAAGCTCATCGAAAGGTTTGGTGGACGAGAGTGAAGTGATTACTAGGTAAAATTTCTCTGTTGATATACTTTTGATAGAAGTATTGATGATAAGAATGAGCTATCTTCTACACATGTGTCGCTTAAAATTGAGTCCGATGTGCAGTAGTTTCAGAGATTGGACATTGATCATTACCATGTAATTGTAACCATTAAAATTTCCTTTTGCTGAGCATATTGACTGATTTTGCTAATTTCTTTTTATGTTAATTTTGATTCTGGATGTAGCCCTTCTCATTCTTCCGTCAATTTTGCACTGCATTAACTCTTTGCTGGCTATTGTTTTTTCCTAGAAAAAAAAAAAAAAATATGCTGGCTAACGCTGACCACTATACTTGACACAGTTAGGAAATGGCTCATATCATCTTTTAGTAATGGTTGTAGGCTGACTATGTATAAAGTATCCTACAACATATTCGTTCATCGATCAACACCACAAAAAGTCAGAATGCTGAGATGACACTTTGTCATGATTGAAACAGGATTTGTTCACTGATGGAACAAATGCAAATGTCATGCATGTTAGTTATGCCGGTGAATGGCATCCTACTCAACATGGTGAAGGTTGCAGCACGAATGGCCACCAAATTTGCAAGATCTAGTTGGGAGCTACTACAGCTACTTACCACAGCAAGCATGCACTGATCCGGCCCACTTGTAAATTAGTGGATTCCTATTGCCACTACACGTCTACACCTCACTCTCCTACATGCACCATGGCCACTATCGACGGCTCATGAAAGAAACGATCAAGCACATCTAGATACCTAGGCTACAATTTCGTTGCAAAATGGCAAGCTCATATTGTTTGCCATTTGTAAAAACAAATTGTGATGATGTTTTTTTTTTTCTTTTCCATTTCATAGCCCTTTCCATTGCAATTCTTTTTTTTGATGGTCTAAGTGCTAAATATTTGCACCATGTAAAGTATAATCCACGATACTCTGAACTTAAGCTTCCTGAGAGGAAAGGTTGAAACTGAGGTACCGTCATGCTTTATGTATTTTCAAGGATTAGAACAACCCAAATGAACTGAAAATATGTTTACTCGAATAGATTTTTTGCCAGAAAAAAGGAGTCGCCTGGTTTGGACTTTTTTTTTTCTGTAAAACTGAATGTATCAAAAGAATCATACGAAGAATGCTTGAAAACGAAATTATGAAAGTGACTACAATTGTCATGACATATCTGTAATTAGCTGATATAGTACAGAAAAAGTTAAAAACACATCTTTTTGCCTGCACTTTAATGCTTTACCTGATATGATATCCCATGAAATGGCAGCACTCGACCACAAAAGTGCTTGCTGGTGATCAAAAAGCATAATTGATGCATTTGTTTGCTTGAATCCCAGAAATCAAAATGAAATCTCACGTGTCATACGCACATTAAGGATAGTGAAGTAATATATGATAAGCTTGGCTTCCAGCATAAAAGCTATGAATTTTTAGTGATCTTTTTAGTTCTCAAAATGCATGCCACCAGTAAGAAAAATATTTAAATGGTGTTTTGTAATGCGAACACATCAGCACTGGCTTGGACACGTGGATTATATTATTTTATTTTAGCGCACTGCCACCGTGGCACTAATTAAGTAGATAGACATGGGCCCACTTGCTTTTAATAGGGCTGAGTCAACTTCCATGGCGCTGCCCTCCATTTCCTATCATGCAGTGTACTCGCAGCCACGTCAACAACCGGGTCCACAAACAGAATCCAACTCACTTTTCAAGTGGAATGTACACTGCCTCGCGGCCAAAACCTTGTTTCATGAGCTATTGTTTCTTTAAACAATAGGGAGATGGCATAAAACACATAGTAAGTCTTTTTATTATTATTTTGTTTATGGTATGTTTGAATCCATTATTAGCTGCTATTAGCTAGTTTAGTCCAACTAGTGAAATAGTTGTTAGTTGATACTCAACTACTCTCTCTTTTCAAATTATAAACCGCTCGATTTTTGGTACATCCATTTTGGTACACATCTAGATATAATAATATATTTATAAATATAGCAAAATGGATGAACAAAAAATCAAATCGACTTAAATTCGAAACAAAGTGAGTAACAATTAGCTAGATTTGTTTAGATCCAAGAAGTAGCAAATAACTATTATTTCCTCAAATTTAATTCGGGCCTTAATCTATCAATCCTAGTTATTTGATCCGATCAGATGGAGCAACAATGACAACTGTCGTCAATGGGAAGCTCTCATAGAGCGAAATTCAATCCCACAACTATGTGTTGTGGTACATATTCTCTCCTCTCTATGACATAAGGTCCAACTACACTTTTATGGTTTAGTGTTAAGTTTAGGTCTAGTGTTTAGGGTTCATAGTTTAAGGTTTATAGTGTTTATGATGTGTTAGCTTAATTATGGTTTAGAGTTTAGTGTTTAGGGTTTATGGTTAAGTTTAGGCTTTTATAATTAGAGTTTAGAATATGTGTTGCCACACATGGTTTTGAGAAGTAGGTGTTGCCCATAGAGAGGAAGCGTATGGAGAAATGAAGGCTAAGGTGGTGGAGAGGTTGCGGTGATGTGGATAACTGTTGGTGGCAAGGGAATGAAGCCCTTGGGTCAGTACGCACATCATCATGCACCATAGCTTCTAAATGTACCTCAATCTTCTCATGTGGTATTCACCTAAGGTTTGCCCTCCTGTCCGCCATCAGTGTCATCGACAAGCTTCCTGCCTCTGTGTTTTTTTTTTTGCCCAACAAAATCATCTACCACCAACGTTTGCTGGTGTATTTATTGTGGCTCTACATCACCCCTCAATCACAACCTTATTTACATGATGACCTAACTTTCGAACCCAACCCATTTTAATGAGAGTTGCTATAGGAAAATTGCATGTTACCTAAATGACAACAAAAAATCGGGCACCTGAGATATAGGAAAATTGCATTTTCATGTATAGCCTTTGCTTGTAAATTAATCTCCCTAGATCGACTTTAGATCGTATAAATTCAATATAAGCAACTTAAAAACACCTAGCTAAGACGGCTGCCCAAAAAAAAAAAAAAAAAAAAACTCGTCGTTCAGCAGTATTTCTTGGCATCACTCTCAAAGAAAACAAAAAGCATACACGAGAAAAGGTTGTCGAGAAAAAAAAGGCTCCATGGATCCAAAGAGAAAGGAACATTTCAAAGTAGAATGCATGCACCAATATACATTTCCTTCCATCCAAATATTATGATATATATACGTATATATAAGATATATATTTGTCTTTCCCTGTCCACTCAGTCATCAGAGCATCAGATTCTGCTTAAACACCAAGCAGTGTGATGAGTGACGACGATGCACTTGGCTACTTCGGCCTGGGAAAGGACAGGACCCAGTAAAGCTTCTGCCTAGCTTGCTACTACCTATCCTACATACATATATACATATATATGTATATATTTATAAATATCTCTCCTAGTGCAAGAGCGAACATTCTTTTGCAACTTGCATGCTTGTCTGATCGAATCCCCTTATGTAAATCGATCATCATCGCCTCATCAATTAGTATACATAAATATATATTTAAACGGTTGCTTATGGTACGGCTAAATGTGTTAAGTCGACCGGTCACTTGCATGGGCATGGCACGTGTGCTCCGTACGTTGTTGTTGATTCAATTCACACTGATTCTAAGGAGGAGGAGTAGCGTGATGATGATCCTTGTCGTTGTCCTTGGTGTCCTTTGTGGTCCGGCCGGCGGGTGGCCCGGCCTCGGCGAGCATCTGCACGACGTCGGCCATGGTGGGGCGGAGTGCCGGCATGCTGCAGGTGCATCGCACGGCGACGCGCAGCGCCTGCACCATCTCCTCCCCTTGTAGGGGCTCCACGCGAGGCGCTTGTCCAGCGCATCTGCCTCGGCTCCGGCGGCCACCTTGCCGGAGACCCAGTGCACGATGTCCCTCGTGTCCCCGAACTCCGGCTCGATGGGCTTCCTCCCCGTGGCCAGCTCCATGAGCACCACTCCGAAGCTGTACACGTCGCACTTGGTCGTCGCCTTGGACGAGTAGGCGTACTCTGCATATATCGATTGATTGATTTAAAAATTGTAAAAGAAATCATGCATGCATGCATATGCATGCACTCCGATGATCAATCATCCTACCTGGCGCCAGGTAGCCGTAGGTGCCGGCGATTGTGGTGGTGGAGGCGTCCCGGTCAGAGCCGCCGCGCGCCTGCAGCACCTTGGCGATGCCGAAGTCGGCGACCTTGGGCTCGAAGTCGGCGTCGAGGAGGATGTTGGAGGACTTGATGTCGCGGTGGACGATGGGGAAGAGGAGGTCGTGGTGGAGGTAGGCGAGCCCCTGCGCGACGCCGAGCGCCACCCGGTGCCGCGTCGGCCAGTCCAGCAGCAGGTAGCACCCGTGCAGCGCCTCCCACAGGTTGCCGTTGGGCATGTACTCGTACACCAGCAGGTTGCAGTCGGCGCCCGAGTAGCAGCAGTAGAGCTTGACGATGTTCTTGTGCCGGATGCTGCCCAGCGTCTCCACCTCCGTGCGGAGCTCGCGGTCGCCCAGCCACCCGCCGTCGCTGTTGCTGCTGTTGCCGCTCACCACGGCCGCCGCCCAGTCCACCTGCTTGCTCCGCAGCCGCCGCGTCGACACCCACAGCTTCTTCACCGCCACCAGCTCGCCGCTGCTCAGCTCGATCTTGTACACGGTCCCGGAGCCGCCGTGCCCCACGATGTTCTTGTCGATCAGCGCCTCCAGGATCTCGTGCTGGTCGAAGCTCAGCTTGTGGAAGCTCTTCACGTCGTAGGACGCGCTCGACCCCGGCGACGACGCCAGCGCGCCGTCCTGCTCCGCCAGCCGCCGCGCGCGCAGCACCCACCGCCGCGCCAGCGCCAGCATCGCCACCGCGCACACCAGCGCGCACACGCCCACCACCCACACGTTCCCGGCCAGCCCCCGCCGGAGGCTCGGCCGCGGGCACAGCGGCAGCGCCGGGTCCGTCAGGTTCAGCCGGAACGCCACGCACAGCCCCGGGTTCCCCGCCACGCTCTCCAGCAGGCCCTCCTTGATGAGCGGCAGCGGCACCGGGCCCGACAGGTTGTTGTTGGAGAAGTCGAGCGAGTTGGGCAGCAGCTTGCACAGCGACTCCGGGATCTCGCCGGACAGCGCGTTGTCCGACAGGTTCAGCACGTTGAGCGTCTTGAGCCCCGCCAGCGTCTCCGGGATGGACCCGTTCAGCCGGTTCCCCTGCAGCGACAGCTGGTTCAGCCTGGACAGCAGGCCCACGGACGCCGGGATGGGGCCGGCGATGAGGTTGTTGCTCAGGTCGATCTTCACCAGCCCCGACGCGCCGGCGACCTCCGGCGGGAGCACGCCGGACATGCGGTTGTTGGACGCGAACAGCGACGTCAGGTTCGTCGCGCCGCCCACCGTGGCGGCCACGGGGCCCGTGAAGTGGTTGTAGTTGAGGTCCACGATGGAGGCGTGCGGGAGGCCGAAGATGCCCGGCGGCACGTCGCCCTCCAGGTGGTTGTTGCTCACCCGGAACCGGAGCAGCGGCGTGCACTCGGCGTACGCCGGCGGGATGGGCCCCGTCAGCAGGTTGCTCAGCACCAGGATGTACTGGAGCTGCCCGTTGGCGCAGGCGTACGGCGGCAGCGGGCCCGTCAGCTGGTTCTCCGACACCTCGATCACGTTCAGGTCCGAGTACCGGCCGAGGTCGCCGGGGATCTCGCCGGTGAGCTGGTTGCGGTACACGGAGAGGATGCGCAGCTGCGTGGAGTTGCCCAGCACGGCCGGGATGGGGCCCGTGAGGCGGTTGGTGTAGATCTGGAGCACGCGCAGGTTGGGCAGCGCGCACAGCGACTCCGGGATGCCCCCGTGAGGCGGTTCTCGGAGAGGTCGATGTCGGTGAGCTCCGTGAGGTTGCCGAGCTCCGCGGGGACGCCGCCCACCAGCTCGTTGTAGTAGAGCTCCAGGAACTGCAGCCTCGGGAGGCGCGCCAGCGACAGCGGATGGTGCCGGTGAGGTAGTTGCCGCTGAGCTCCAGGTCGGTGAGCGACGTCATGTTGCCGAACCACGCGGGGACGACGCCGCGCATGGAGGTGGTGGAGAGGATGAGCACGCGGATGCGCCGCAGCGGCACGAACAGCGAGTCCGCCGGCCGCCACACGTCGAAGCCGGGGTTCTGGTTGAGGTTCACCACCTCCAGGGTGGTGACGTTGGCGATGGACGTCGGGAACGCGCCGGTGAAGAGGTTGTTGGACAGGTCGAGCACGCGCAGCGAGCGGAGCGGGGACAGGTCGCCGGGCACGGCGCCCGACACGCCGGAGTAGCTGAGGTTCAGCACCTCCAGGGGAGGTGCAGTTGAGCACGCCGAGAGGGAACCCGCCGCGGACGTCGTTGTACGCCATCCGGAGCTCCCGGAGCGCGGGGAGCGCCGCGCAGACGCCCGGCGGGAGCCGGCCGACGAGGGCGCCACGACGTGACGTCGATGCCCGTCACGTTGCCGGACGTGTCGCAGGCGACGCCGCGGAAGCTGCAGTAGTCGGGCGCCGGCGACGCGAAGTCCCACCACCTCGACATGCCCGGCCCGGGAACTGCTCCTTCATCTTGGCGAGGTACGCTGCCTGCGTGTCCAGTCCAATGCGCGGCCGCCATCGCCGGACGCGAAGATGAAGATGACGAGGACGATAAACCAGAGCAAGGGTGGAGGTGAAGAAAGAGTGGACACCATAGCACCAGCAGCTGACCAGCACTGTTTTCGATCGTACGTTCCTGCAAGCTTTAGCTTGCTGTCGAAAGGAATGAACTTTGTTGCAGATCGATGGGGCTGGAATGGTGAGGAGGAGCTATCAGGGATGGAGGGGAGTATATAAGTGGAGTGGGAATCTGTGGAGGGAATTGGAATTGCTGAATGGCGATGGTGATGATATAAAGGGATGCATGGCTTTTGCTGTTGGGGATATATGCCCTGCCCCAGCTGTTGCTGCTCACTGCCAATCACACCAAAACTGATTGGTACCTCAGTAGAGTGCATTCCAGTGAGCAACATTCTCCAGCCTCTTCTGTAGTCTTTTTTGTGCTCTCTTTCACTTCTCTCTCTGTCTCTTGTGCAGTGATACTAGTCAAAAAATGACATGTAGTCGATCAGGTGGTCAGGTCTGGCCCAGTCAAGCCCACTGGCCGTTCAGAATCAGGAACTGAGAGAGACAGGGGCCTGATATGGGCCTGCCCAATCTTCAGCCCACAGCTGACGCTGGCTCGACCCGGCCCGACCCGGCCGGGCACTGACTGAACCGAAATGCGTTTCACACTTCCAGCCAAGTGCAGTGAACCATGCCTTTTTAGATATATATGATCAGTAAACCATATTAGCTCATCACCAATTGCTGTCAATAGATTGACATATACCGGCCGGCAAAGCCATGTCTGAGTTTCATCAGTTTTCTGTTCACAGTTGACATAGTAAATCAGTGCTTCTATTCAGAGTTGACATCAAGCAGCGGTCAGTGATAGATTACCGACACCATCATGCCAGTATATTATCTGTGCATCCAGCGTATCAATTCACTGCTGAAACCTGAAATGGAGGGCACTATGTTGGGGTGGAGAGGCATCACTCACTCACTCACTCACTCACTCACTCACTCACTCACTCACACTGTGACTGAAAACACTGATGAAGGCATAAAGTACAGTGCATCAGAACTGCAGACCAACTTGCAGGCAGCAAGAAAACACAGTGCAGCTTCTAATCCTGCAATCTCCATGGGGAACAAGGACAAACCCTGCCTCTAGTGGGTGCCAATCCCAATCATTGCTGACACTTTCGGAGGATTAGCAGCATGCTGACAAATGTAAAGCCTCTTCCATGCATCTCCTCAAAATCATTTCTTTATAGCCCTCACAAGCAGTGAGTTATATAGAGGAGTGTAGTGTATTAGGCTGCACCAGAAAGTAGCAGCAATTAAAAAAACAAGTGACGCTACTGCACGCTCAGCTGCTGATGCTTCTTGACTAGTGGCCTAAATGATGCCATGCTTTATTTGCCAGTAGTTTGTTTGCAATGTGTGCATACGCCAATCTGCATCTTTTTCCTATTCAACCAGCAGTGTTCAGCAGTTTAGTAACCGAATCAGTCCTTTCGTTTGCTGTATTATATTGTACTGCATTCGATTAATGGAGTAAAAGCCTAGCGGCACGCCTGCTGATAATTGTTATGCAAGCTTTGAGCTTGGATTTGGCTGAAGACTCCACCAGTCAACATTATTCAGTCTCAACCTGGAATAATTAAGAACTTTCAAATGGAATTTAGGCACTTCACCATTAGTGCTACTAGCTAGAGCGACTGTGTAGGCATTCGGCACAAATTCTTTACTGCCAAGTACTTAACACGTCAAGAGAACAATTCCCTCAAAAAAAAAAAAAAAAAGAAATGCCACTGGAATGGAATGCACACGTGTGCTCCAATGTTTTCCTCTTTAATTCCCACACACAAGCACCCTTTGGATAGCACCGAATAACTTCCATCCTCATTTATACTGGAGAAATATTGTCCTGGAAATTAAAGAACACTAGGACAGCATGAATGAATATAAGAAGAAGTCAAATTTCTTTAGCTTCTTTTTGAAATTTCTCTCAAAAAAAGGGAATGAATATATGAAAACAATATAATTTTTGTGGAGATGGTGGTGGGTCCACCTGGAGGAATCCATGGTGGATAAGGAGTTGTGGCGAGAAGGTGGTGATACATAGATGCTCACTCAAAAGGTGCCATGCACTTGCCATTAGATAAAAATAAAATGTAACTCGCCGTGGTGGACATGAAAAAGGAGACAATGACAGGTCCATTTCTTTTTTTTAAGAAAAATCCCCTCGTTCATCATCATGTGTTTCTCGCGTCTCCTGATTGGCCAGAAGCAATATTAGGTTTAGAACCACATCAGACCAATCGTTGTAAAAAATTAGTGCATAATAACGTACGGTTCGCCACATATATATGGAAAAGAGCAGGGCTGATTATCCTCACTCAGTTAAGCCCATATTCAGTGGCTTGACCTGATAAAAATCCTCAGTGACTTGATAAAAAAAACATCATGGGTTAAACCATGCATCATTATCCATGGAGCCTAAATTAATAGCTGCATATGCTATGTTATTATTGCTATATATATATAGTTGATAGTTTACTTGTCCTTCAGATCATGAATCTGAAGTATATGTATAGAGTTTAGTCTTGTAGCAATCTTAATTATGATAGTTTATACTTCTTCAAGATCAAAATAGCCTCTTTTTACAATACTCAAATGCTACTGCCGCCACCTAAAAAAAATGTGATTCTAGATCTAGTCTAAGTCAAATTATTTTAATGTAAACTAAATTTAATGAAAATACTATCATTAGTTATGATTTCAAATAGGCATACTAGATGAAAATATGTTTCATGACAAATTTATAAGACGCTTACTTGATATCATGAATATTGGTACTTATTTAATAAAAAAATTGGTTAAACTGAATATGGTTTGATTTTTGTACAATAGCTATACCTAGAATTGTATTCTTTCTAGGATGGAAGGAGCACTTGTTGTTTAATGGCTTGTAGGCAGTTTTTCTAGTCCTTCGTTCTTCAAAACTAACTCCTTTGCCCACGCATGATCACTATATATAGTGAATAAGAAATGAGGGTAAGATGGTCATTTCATTTATCTCATTAAGGTCATGCGTGTCACTGTTAGACCTAATCAGCTAACATTAATGATCCAATAGACCAATACATAGGAGAGATTATGGTGTAGAATATTATAATCCACGCACCAAATTAAACTAACCCTATGTGATGTGCTTGAAACATACTATTTGAATAATATTACATATGCAAAAGGACCAACTTGCCCTCCACCTTTGGTGCCACAAGAAGAAAAACTATAGCATGCAAGGGCATTGTGGATCATTTGAATCTAACTAACCTCCTATAATGTAGGCATCTAAACAGTGTAGATTATCATAAGCTAAATCTAGATTGTTATAATCTAGCTAGTTGGGATCTAAAGTTGAACCGGAGATATTAGCAATATGATAAGTCTCGAAGGTGTGTGCACGTGCAGACATTATGCAATGGAAGAGTTAGGTATGGTGTGGCATGGTAAGTGTTGATGTGGAGGACATAAGGGAGGAGACAGAAAGGAAAGCTTGTCTCTCATGAAAGCAACAAGCTGTGCACAGAAGCATATGTAGTAGTGGGTCCATCATCAAATGAATGTGAGCGGGATTGGGAATGAAAAAGTGTGATATGGGTAGAAGTAACAATAAAAAAAAGTTTCTTATAGACAATTAATTAAGATAGTATAGCTTGGCTCTTACAATTTTTTTTCTAATAGCCAAGAATTTGGCTCTAATATTGGGCTTGCTCTAACTTCATTTTTTACCTTAACCGTGAAATAAAACACAGGAGGATCGGTTGAAAGAGATGAATAAAATCTTCTAGTAAAAGAAGAAATGATTACGGCCATTAACAATATCGTAAGGTGAAAACACTGTCATATGGCATTAGCTGTGTAGTGGGCGGGGAATGAATACTCCTTTTTGAACAAGGCCGCATGCTCGCCACAATTAAAGCTACATCAATATTTCAATCACCCGTCAGTCAACTAAAATGTTGCGTTGCAGATTATAACAAAAACTTGCACTGAATCTCCAATTTATTTACATTAGGCGCCTATACCTTGCGGGTTCAAGATAAAAAGAACATGCAATGTGACGCTGAATGGCATGATCGGTGAACTGAATGGACACCTTCTTTTTCTGAAATATGGTTTCACTCAGTCAAGATTAGGATGCAACCTCCATAAATAAACCAAACAAACACTAAGGTAATACAAAACAGAGCTATTCACGTATACTTCAATACCCCCTAATAATTCTCCTTACTCAACGGGCTCAAACATGGAAATTATGTAGTATGTTACAATTATGAACTCGAAGCATGTAGCCTTAATATCTACTACTATATTGATAAATCCACCCTCCAAAACCAGAAGATGTTGTAAAAAAAGTTTTATGATATATTAGTGCTTGCTACAAACATTAAGTTCGAGGACTAATATAGGCTAAATCTTTGTCCAAGAGATAAAACATAAAGTTTTCTAGGACATTTTTAAAAATCCTAGGACATCAAGTTTTCTAGGGCGAAAAAGGAAGTTGAACTATATATATGTATTATGATGGTTTCAGAGGAGCTTATTGGTTGTGATAAACAAGACAAGAACACACTCTCGCAAATTAGCGAAAAAACTAGAAGTGATTACTTTGGAGGTTTCCAACGGAGGGTGGAAGCACGTTTATCATCTGCTTTAGGACTCTTTATTCGATTTAGAGACTTGTCTTGTGCTTTTCGATTATTTGTTCTCTTGTAATAATTTGGTATTGTACATCTAAGGATGTAGATGCGGATGTTTGTTGACTCATCCATTATCTAAAAATGTATTATGATGGTGATGTGTATATAGGTTTCCTTTGCTATTGTTGGGATGCTATTGGACGAAAAATATGGCGCATCCACCAGATTGTTTGTTCTTGTGCAAATTTTAGGCGCAGTGGCAATGTGACTTCCTGCGGTTGAAAGAGAAAAAGTTTGAGGACGATGGAAGGAGAGCTTAATAGTATGGGGACCTATGGTGCATTTTACTCTAAAATCTTCTAGTAAAAGAAGAAATGACATGGCCATTAACAATATCCTAAAATTTGAAAACACTGTCATATGGCATTAGCTGTGTAGTGGGCGGGGAATGAATACTTTTTGAACAAGGCCGCATGCTCGCCACCAATTAAAAGCTACATCCAATATTTCAATCTAGTAAAGGGCATGTTGGATGTAGTGACCGGGAGAAATCCTAGTCAACTAAAATTGTTGGGACTGTTGTCCTTAGTTTATTATTTAACAAAACTTTTTGCACTGGGAATTCCAAAATGTTGCGTTGCGGAGTTATAACAAAAAGCTTGCACTGAATCTCTGACGTATTTACATTAGGATAAAGATTATATATGCTGGAGTAGCGCCTATTTGCGGGTTTAAGATAAAAAGAACATGCAATGTGACGCTGAATGGCATATCGGTGAACTGAATGGACACCTTCACTTTTCTGAAATATTTTTTGACCGAACTCTTTTCTGAAATATGGTTCACTCAATCAAAGTTAAAAACAAAACACTCTTAAGGTAATACAAAACCGAGCTATTCACGTATATTCAATACCCCCTAATTCTCCTTACTCAAGGGCTCAAACATGGAAATATGTAGTATGTTACAAACTTATGATTGTGAACTCGAAGCATGTAGCCTTAATATCTACTACTATATTGATATGTCCACCTCCAAAAAACAAAAGATGTTGTAAAATTTTATGACATATTAGTGCTTGCTACAAACATTAAGTTCAGTAACTAATATAGGCTAAATCTTTTGTCCAAGGGCTAAAAACACAAAGTTTTCTAGGACATTTTTAAAAATCCTAGGACAAAAAGTTTTCTAGGACGATAAAGGCTGGTTGAACTATATATATTATGATGGTGATGTGTATATAGGTTTCCTTGTGATAAACAAGGATGAACACACTCCCTCGGAAATTAACATGAAAACTAGAAGCCATCCACCAGATTCAGGGTGTCTAGCACGCTTTATCATGGTCAGCTTTAATTTTTTATATGAGACTTGTCTTGTTAAAATAATTGCTCACTTGTAATAATTTGGGCTCGGTGGTAAAAGAGCCCAAATGTAGATGCTCTGATGTTGCTTGACTCATCCATTGGCCTAAAAATGTATGGGATGGTGATGTGTATATTCGATTCAATTGCTATTGTTTGGATGTATTGGGAAAAAAATGGCGCACAAATCAATCTTGATACAGCAATGGCAAATGACTTCCTGCGGTGAAAAATCAAAGGCCCAAATAAAGGCCAAGACAGTTTTCCAAACGATCATACATGCCTTACGGCCCTACCCAATGAAGCAGCCTGGCTAGCCTGTTGGGCTGAATTGCTGTTCTACCAGGCAAGGACCAAATGAGATAGAAGACGGACGAAAAAGCCTACCTGGCGAACATTCTGGCCTGCTGGGCCATATGTTGATACGGTACACAGGCACTGAACCAAACGTTCTGCGGGCCATGGGCCGCATAATTTTTAGCATCATGGGCCGCAAATTAAAAACTTTCAGGCCGGCATACAAACATTTCTCGTTCCCATGTTTGTTGTTTATCTGAAGGAAAACATTCACTGACAATTTTGTGCTCCGGCAAACGGTTCGAAAAATCTACTAGAAAAACTCCAAAAAACGTACGACCACGTCCCAAAAAAGTACAGAACCTGAAGAAACACTTTGCTTAGATTTGCAGCTAGAACTGTGGTCTTTTGGGACGGAGGTTGTACCGTATGGTGAGAAACACCTGACTAACTGAGCGAAATCCTTTCTCTGAATACATTCAGTTTTACTAGTCTGCTTGAAAGTTGTATGCAGAAGAAAAAACTAAAACCAGTAGAAAGTAGAAATACAAAGTGTGCATTCCAACTATAGTGAAGTTTTATTTACAACTTCCAGCTGAAGTTGAATGTTTTTTGGTTGTTGTCTGTGTGATGAACAGATGATGGCCTTATCATTGGTGATGGCTCATCATCATTCAGAATTCAGATGGAGTCCAGATGGTCAGACAGACAAACAAAGACAATCCCCGGGTCTTCCGGCCGGCACACCTGCACACCGTTGGTTGCTGGTATTCAATACAGAGTTTTATTGGAGCACGCCTGCCCTGCCATTGCCATCCCATCCTCAAAGTCTCTGCCTTGTATTAAACCACGCCCTCGTTCCGGCAGCGATTCCCGGGCCGGTGAAAGCTCCGCCGCCGCGACAGCGACGACGCCCGACGACGACTCCGTTATTATTCTTTACGCAATGCCTCCTGAAGCCAATTCCCAACCTGTTGAACCTTCCTTCCTGCTGCTCACTCCACTGCTGTCGACATGTGATTTGGGCAGCATGTGGTTTTGCCCTGTCTCATCCCAACTTCTCAAGAATCTTGAGCTTCGACACATTTTTTTTCTTTCTGCAATCAGAGAATGAAATAATGGACTGCTAGAGGAGGAGTCCAAGAGAATGTTTGGTTTGTCATGGAAAACAGGAGCCAAACAATCTTCCTCCATTGACTCACCTGCCAACCAACCCAAACCGTACTTACTGAAATGCCTTGCCTGCTTACTGTAGTATCTTAATGTTACAGCTTACAACTGCAGAAGATGGACATTTTTTTGGCCGATTATTTCAGGCAAAATAATCTACTAATCTTTACTGCTACACTGCACAAGCTCATGCTCTGCTGCTGACTGTGTTCACCTCATCTGACACTGATACTGACAGCTTGTCATTCTCTCCTGCTTCCTCTGACCCACCCAACGCGTCAACCTTCAGCGATCGTTCCTTCCCGTCCTCCGATCGGACGCCGGTCACCGCCGGCGACGGACACACACGGCCAACCAAAGCGTACAGCGTCATTCAATACAATTTCAGACGACCTTGACCTCCAGCACCTTGGCGTCGTCACTGTCCTCGCGCGGCGGCGGCGTCCTCGAGCATCTGCACGACGGAGCGCGCATGGACGGGCGCATCGACGGCGCGTGCGACTGGTACACAGCACGGCGACGCGGAGCACACGGACGGCCTCCCTCCCTTGCCCACCCTTCCACGATCGACGGGTCCACCAGGGACATCACCTTCTCCCGGCTCTCCAGCCGCCGCGACACCAGTCCACCAGGTCCCGGCTCTCGCCGTTCCCTGCACCACCGCCGGCCGCCCCGTCACTAGCTCCAGCAGCACCACGCCGAAGCTGTACACGTCGCTCTTCTCCGTCACTTTACACGTGTACGCGTACTCCGGAGCCATGTACCCCAGCGTGCCGGCGACAACACCGGCGGACGAGTCACCCCCGGCCGAGCTGAGGATCTTGGCGAGGCCGAAGTCGGCCAGCCGCGGCTTGAACGACTCGTCGAGCAGGATGTTGCTGGACTTGACGTCGCGGTGGAGGATGGGCCGGTCGCAGCCGTGGTGGAGGTACTCGAGCCCCTCGAGCCGCGCCCACCGCCACGTCGTGCCGCTCCAGCCACCCGAGCCCGCCGCCGAGCTTCCGCCCCGCCGCCGCCCCCCGGTCCCGTGCAGACGCTCGTACAGGCTGCCGTTCGGGAGGTGCTCGTACACCAGCAGGCTCGCCGCGCCGTCCGAGCTCGTGATGCTGCACAGCAGCTTCACCACGTTCACGTGCCGGATCGCGCTCAGCGTCCCCACCTCGAGTCGAACTCGCGGCACCGCACCGATGCCGTCCGCCGCGTCGCGCCGCCCAGCATGGCCGCCGACGGCGCCGCGCTTGTCACCGCCGCCCTTCGCGTGATGTGCTTCACCGCCACCACCGCGCCGTTGCCCAGCTTCACGCGGTACACGTTCCCGGACCCGCCGCCGCTGCCGATCAGGTTCTCGTCGCGGACGCCGTCGATGATCCCCCGCTCGTCGAACGCCAGGATACGGAACGACTTGAGGTCCCAAGAACCATTCTTGGCGAACAGCTTCCCCCGCGGGGCCCAGGCCGGCGGCGGCGGCCTCCGCCGCGCGCCGCCGCTTCTGCAGGTAGATGGCGACGCCGAGCACAGCCAGCAGCACCGCCGTGATGGCGAGGATGCACGTGACGGCCAGGCGAGCCGCGTTCGCTGACCGGCTCCCGGAGCTCGGACCGCAGCGGCGGAGGAAGCCAGCGCCGTTGGTGGCGCACAGCCCCGGGTTCCCGATGAAGCTCGCCGTAGGCCGAGATCGCCAGCGCATCCGAACGGGCCCCGTGAGATGGTTGTCGGACATGTTCAGGTTGCTCAGCTTCAGCGCGGCGAGGCTCGCCGGCACGGCGCCGGCGAGGTCGTTCCGGGAAACGTCGAGGGAATTCAGACTCTGCAGGTTGCCCAGCTCCGCGGGGATCGCGCCGGCGAGCTTGTTCCCGGCGAAATTGACCGTGCTAAGCGCCGAGCAGGAGCCCAGGCTCGCCGGAATTGGCCCGCCGATCTCGTTCCCTCAATGTCGAGATCACACCGAGACGGGACAGCCTCCCGATGCTGTCCGGTATCTCGCCGGAGAGCTGGTTCCACGACAGGTCCATGGTCTCGAGGCTCGCCGCGTCGCCGATCGACGGCGGTATCGCGCCGGTGAACCGGTTCCCTGCCAGGTTGAGGTTGGTCATCGCGGGCGGCGTTCCCACCTGTCGCCGATGCTGCCGGTGAACTGGTTCCCGGCAAGGTCGATGATGTTGACATTGGGAGCGCCCAGAGCCCCCTCGGGCACCTCGCCGGAGAGGCTGTTGTTGCTGACACGGAACTCAGCAGCGTCTTGCAGGCGGCGTACGTCTCCGGGATCCCGCCGGAGAAGTTGTTCTCGAGCATGAGCAGCTTCAGCATGGTCCCTGCTTGCACATGTCCGGCGGGATGGGCCCGGAGAGCGCGTTGGTGGACACGTCGATGAAGTTGATCTGCGACCAGCTGCCGAGGCTCCGCGGCAGCTCGCCGGTGAGGTTGCTGTTGTTGTAGAGGGACAGGTTGACGAGCTCCTTGAACTCGCCGAACTCGGCGGGCTGCCTCGCCGGTGAAGGCGTTGTAGAAGAGCTGCAGCGACACGAGCCGCGTGAGGGAGCGGAGCTCGGCGAGCGTGCCGGTGAGGCTGTTCATGGACGCGTCGAAGTACTGCAGGTTGGTGAGCTTCCCGAAGCCGGCGGGGGAGCGCGCCTTGGAGGGAGTTGTTGTAGAGCTCGAGCGCGGTGAGGCTGGTGAGCCTGCCAATCTCCGGCGGGATCTCGCCGGTGAGGTCGTTGTCGGAGAGCTCGAGGTCTTTGAGGTTGACAAGGTCACCGATCTCCGACGGGATGACGCCGCCGAGCTTGACCGCGGACATGTAGAGCACGGGTGAGGTTGGTGAGCTTGGTGACCTCGTCCGGGAACGGCGCGGTGGGGGCCAGGAACGGGTTGTCGCCGAGCGCGAGCACGGTGAGTCCCCTGCGTCGCGGCGAGCGAGCGCCACGGGAACGCGCCGTCGAAGAAGTTGGAGGAGACGTTGAGCGTGCGCAGCTCGGTCAGCGGCGAGGTCCGCACCACGCCCGTGAAGCTGTTGAAGGCGAGGTTGAGGTTCTGGAGCGCGACGCACGCGACGACGCCGTCAATGCCGCCCTCCAGGGAGTTCTCCGGGAGGACAGATTGGCGAGGAAGGGGAGGGACGCGGTGAGGTCGGCGAACAGGACCTTCGTGGCGGACAGGTTGAGTGCCGGCAGGGGAGAGGGACGTGACGTTGCCGCCGGTGCATGACACGCCGGTGAAGTTGCAGGGGGAGCTGACGCCGCGTTGGCGTCCCACGTGGCGGGTTGGCGCGGCCGTGAGCGGGATGGTGAGGGGGCCTTGAAGGCCAGGAGCGCGTCTGCCTGGGGACGATGACGACGCTGCTGCGGCGGCGCCGGCGAGGAAGAGGAAGAGGACGAGGGAGAGGAGAGGGGAGGCGGGCGGCATGGCGCCGGGTGAAGGATGACGCGTGGTTCGTTGCTTCCTCAGTGTCAGTGTGTGATGTTTGACTCCTTTTAAGGTGGCACTTCACTAGGGAGTTGAGTAGGGGCCCTCTGGTCTCTGTAGATGCAAATTTTGTGTTAATGATAGCTGTTGTTGTGGACCTGATTAGGGAGTAAGTAGGCAGCAAGGGTCTGGATTATATGGACTGAGATATAATTAGTGGGGTGAAAAGGCACTACTGAAAAGGAAGCATGATAGTAGATACTCTACAAATGGAATCAACATGTGCTTAGCTTAATCTGGTGCCATATGTAGAGCAACACAAAGTGCACATATTTTGGAACCATCTGTATAGATTAGAATTTTAGAACATACCAGTATAATGCCCTACATTTAATTGACTATTACATTTTAACAAAGCTACATGACTTAAACATGAGCATTTAGGTGCGACGTGCACATGGCTACATAACTAGTTGAGCAGAAGACTTTTTTTATCACAAAATAGCAAATACCCAAAGCTTTTTAAGAAAAATCAAATCACAATAGTTTCCGGACAGGACAAAATTTATGGAAGTTTCGGCCAGGACAGTTTACTACAAGCAGGCCCTATATATTACAAATAGAAAGAATTTGACTAATGAAAACATTGATTTGGTCAA
The DNA here is from genome assembly GCA_015847255.1 of Hyparrhenia diplandra. Lineage (NCBI taxonomy): Eukaryota > Viridiplantae > Streptophyta > Magnoliopsida > Poales > Poaceae > Hyparrhenia > Hyparrhenia diplandra. The sequence goes on along the minus strand of JADLZK010011924.1, from coordinate 181,552 downwards.
CCTGCCTAACCTGTAATAGAATCCTAAAGACAATTTGCAACAAAATTCTCATCAGTTTGTCCAGATTACAAACCCAGGATTGAGAGAAATAAAAGAGATTGAATCACTATCAGTTAAGGCTATATAAGATATATACGGCCCTGCTTTGAGAAAAGAAATGCTTCCCACCTGAAATACAGAATGGAACCAACAAAAAAAGATGACTGCGTGCAACTCTTCCAGTAAGCAGACACAGCCAAACGACAACGTATATTTGTTTGCCATGAGCTAACGTGAATATTTATGAAAACTAACGAATGTGAGCTAACCAGGTTTATTGTCGTTTGACACAGCTAAACGACAAACAAATGACGCATGTGACATTTGAAAACTAACTTATTATGAGCTAACGTGAATATTCTCTCTTAAAAAACAGGTTCAAGGTTACACTTATCTATATTTTTCTTTAAATTTTGAGACCGCGTTTATAATGCTTAAACATATTGCATTTGATGGAAGGGGTACCATCGAGTGTTTAAGTTTTACCCATCGCCCCAACAATAAGAGCAACTCCGGCGACACTTAAATTGAGGCCTCAAATTTTATTTGCATGCTCGTTCGACTAAAAAAGGCACAAATTTTTGTCTGCAGACTTCAATGGGACAAAAACGCACGTCGGAGGATATCTCTAGTGGCCCCCACCCCATGTCGGCAAAAGAGCACAGTCTGTCGCTTCCCCACGGCGTCGTTCCTACTCCGTCGCCCGCCTTGCGCCGCCCGCGCCTGCTACGGCCGGTGGCCTCCTGTTCCTACTACCTCCTCTTCTGCAGCGCCAAGCTATGTCCACTTGAAGACGCATAAAGTTCGCCTATGGCGGCGGCACCATTTCGTTGAGGAAACTTGTCCCGCTATGCCCCGATGGCAGCCTCCTAACAACATCTCAAGCTCACCGTCGAGGATGCGTCGGACAGGTGGTTGTCGAGCATGAGTCACTCCTCGAGCTCGCCGTGGTCGCATATCCTGGGGATCTCGCGGAGATGGCGTTGAGCGGCATTCTTGCGAGGTCGGAAGGCGAGAAAGAGCTCCTTGAATCCCACGAGGAAGGGCGGCGGGCCGCGGTGTCGAGGACCTCTTTCCCTCCTCTCCTCCAGTCGAGCACTGCGGCGAGGACAAGAATGCCTCATCCGGCACGACCATGGCAGCAGTGTGGCCCGCTCCGGCGCCTCCCGGGCGCGGGCGGCCGCCGATGGTTGTGGCCTCCAGATCGGGTGCGAGGCACCAGCGAGGGTGGCACGCGTGAGTTCCTCCACGCGCGGGGGGGGGGAAGAGGAAGAGGAAAAGTATGGTGGGACCCATGGAATAGGGGCTGCTTGATTTGGGGACCCTGAGACTATAATTTGGAAGGGCATGAAAAATGAGGGGGCCCATCTCGGGGCTCCATTGGAGTTGAGTTTTGCAAAATCCTTAAAATTTAAGTAGGGCCCCGGGCTAGAGATGCTCTATTGGCAAGAGAAACTTCACGCAAAAAGAAGAAGCATGCCACTCTACAAAGGCGTGAATCATGTGCTTTTGCCTAATATCTGATCCGGTGCCATATGTTGGAATATACAAAAGTGTTTATGTTTTTAAATGGAATAATTTTACCGCATCCAGAGAAATTTATGATATACTAGCTTAACATGCTTGTGCACTGCCAAATTCCAACAAATACGTTTGAGGATTATATATACATTAGTTTTTCTAACTCTTATGTGGGTCACATATAGGACATGGAGGACAGATAGGGCATTTTGTATAGAAAAAATTTTAGAAGAAATCATTCGCTCTTTAATTGGAAAATGAACAGTAAAAATAACGACTATATATTTTGAAAGGAACCAAGGACCGTTTAGATCCCTTTTCGGAGGGATTGGACCTACTTGAGAAACTAGGCTATTTGATTTAGAATTTGAATTTCACAACCCCAGTTCCTCTCAGCCAATCTCAAAATGAGATTGGGAGATGGGAGTAGATTCTTCTTCTCTAACAAGTAAAAGTTTAATGCTTTTATTTAATGAATTCCTATGGATTCTTTTTTTGTAACGTAGACTTTACTTAGCAGTTCCCTATGGATTCTTCTTTCTCGACTATAGTTTATACAATGAATTATTCAAGGATCCAAATGGAGTCTGAGATTAGAAAGGCACTGGAAGTGCATTGAGAAACAATTAAGATAGAGCATGAAACAAGCATGCAGCATGATACAATTATCTGTAATTGGAAGATGAACGACAGTGTAGGTGGGGTTGTAAGTGAAAGTCGTTCAGCACTAGCTGGTGAGCGGTCGTCGTTGTCTGATGATGAGGATGGTGATGGTGCGGTCAAATTAAGCAGATGCGTGAGAATGAAAGAAGCAACGCTCGACGACAAAAAGCCTGCATATATTGGGTTGTTGGTCACTTGGATTTTGGACTGATATATGACTATATGCCTATAGCAAGCAGTAGCTCGTCCATATATTGCAATTTATATATGCAAAGTGGGGTGGCTTGGATTGCACTGGAGGAGGAGTGTGTAGCTAGGAGCCGATCAAGCATGTCCTGACGAATTAGTCCCTGTGTGGTGGCTGCTAGTAGTATAAACAAGAGCTGAATTAGTAAATTGTTTTTCACTTTATCTAAAAAAAAGCAATTGTTTTTCTAAGTATAGGTGATTTGTTTTGCAGATGCAGAGAAATGAAGAAGAAAATAAAACCATGCAGACTTGGTGTTAAGGACTTGAGGGTCTGTTCATGTCTTAACGAAGAAGAAGGAAATAGACCATACCGAAAAAAAAAAAAAATTAACAGTGCTGATATATTTATAGTATCTAGTCAGACTTAGTAGAATTAAAATTGTTTGACTTATCAAAAAATGAGAATTGTATTATATTAGGGTGGAGGAAGTGCAATATATATAATACAAGTCCTAATTCAGTGTATATATTTACTTATCATGCATGTGGCTTGATTATTGTTGCTATATGTATACCTAACATTCCAGTGTACTTACTAATTAAGAGATATATTCCTATATATATGCTAGGATGGACGACCGCTTGCTCTCGTGTTCTAGATGTACTATATGTATAATATATAATTTATGATGGAAATTAATGTAATAAATAAAATGAAGACATATGTATTGAAAAGAAAGGTGATAATGCATGCACACGGAAATGAAAGAGCCAGTGATGGGGCCGGGGGGTGGTTTTTTAGCTAGCTTTGTCGTTGCCACCGACGGCTACGCACTTAGTGGAGACAAAAAGTAGCCATCGATGTGGGCTGCGCGTGCACGAGAGCAAAAACAAACCCACTGCACTAGGGAGCTGTGGAGGTTGCTTTACGTCATTTCCATCCGGCCACGACGGAGCACCGCCGGGCGTAATTTATGTGCATTGATGCTGTAGCTGTACACTGTATAGACTCGCGGCCGCCGTGATGGAGATGGAGATGGACGACAGCAGCGGCGGCGGCGGCAGGGCACTTTGAATGAATGAAAACAAGCGAGCTGTCAGACACCGATCGATCAGTGCATCCGGCCATCTATCTCTATACAGGGCCGGTGGGGTGAGGTCGGCCCGGTGCGGCTGCCGTGTTTGACGCCGCGTCTCCGTTCGTCGCCTGCGTTTCCACGAAAGCCGGCAACGGTAGGTGGACTGGTGTGTGCATGATGCAATGATCTACTAGCGCGGTGCCGCCGGTGAGCGAGCTAAGTGAGTGCTCCATCTGATCTGATTCCTCACCACCACCAGGCACTGCAGTTTAGCCACCACACCAGCAGGTCGTAAATAATTTCATTCCAGCGCCACCACCATGGATTTTATTCGTCTGCTGGGCCGTGGCGCACATGGCACGGATTCAGTAAAGATATCTCAGATCGTCACCGCACGGTCGGGTTAGCATCCATGATGATACTAGGCTCTACTTCTTACATGATTCTTCCTTTTGTTTGGCTAATTATTATTTGCTTCTTTCCTCCATCGAGGTGGGGGTAGGTGCCAACTCAAAACCGTCCAGACACTGCGATCATCGCGAGCGAGCTTACCTTATCAGTCGATTCAAAATTATAAGATAACTATATCAGTGCCCTCGCGTTGCTAGGGTGTTATAACGCTTACAACCCTTTCATTCAACAAGATTACATGCTTCTTTATAAGATTATAGACTTGTACTCATAATAGTTGTGTGAAAAAGAAGAACAATATACCATAATTATAGGCCTTAGGATTTATATTTCCTAATAACCCCAATTTTTTATGCTACCTTTGTTTCTCAACGGTTTAGATCTATACTTTGTATGAGAGGATAATACTTTTTCACTGAACACCAGTTTGTTTTTGATCCCCTATAATTCTCATCATCCTTTTAAATGTTTGTATTTATTTTGTCTCGTAAATGTTTGTACTTTTCAAATAATTTTAGTCAAATGCATGTTTTATTGGAATCTAGGAGTACATCTTTCATACTTGAGAATTTTTATTCCAACCATAGAATTTTCCATCCTTTCTTTTAGATTCAGATTCATATTCATTTTAAGTTTTTTCCTTCTAAAATAAGGTCGGAGTTTAAGCTTCATCATGCACACATATTTTTTCATTGTACGCAATACTCATGCAAATCTAGTGGGATGAAAATAACGATTTCCTTTCTTAGCATGCAAACGCCGGGGTTGTTTCTAGCCAAGCATGGGGCCTTCGGGGGTATAGCGACGGGGCACACACGCTGTTCCGCCGGTGAGAGTCTGTGTTTCGTTCTTTTAGTAGTAGGATTTATTTTCAAATAATTGCTGGACTACTTCAATTGCTCGTGGTTGCCCTTATTTTTTTTTAGCACTGTATATTTACCCTCTGTTTTTAGTTTTCTAATTATTGTTTTCCTGTTTTGAATTTCCACCTACAAAGAAAAAAGACACCCCCTCCAACCTGCTCTGGCCGCCTACTTCTCTTTGGCTTAATTCTTTTTATGGAGCCATTTATGGAATAGTATTTAGCAAGTCATGCGCCTAAAAAGGAAGAGAAGCAAGAGTTGAAGTCTCCTGAGAAGCCTTAGCTAACGGGGGCCTTGGCTTCATGGGATTTGGCTCACTCATGTATTGCGGCAAAGAGCCAAATGGATGAAGTCATGCCTTCGGATCGTTGCTCGACTGGTGGCATGAATGGCTCATTGGACTGGCGACCCTGGAGGGCGCGTCACTCTTCGCTGATTGATCGTGTTAGGGCATGTTCGAGAGCGTCAGGAAAAAATCCTCGCTCGGCATTTTATTATTAAATTTAACTTAATTCTATGAAATTACTACACAATTCATGTAAAATTCACGTGTTGCAAAAGCATGGCCTGCTGAAATCTAACATGTGAATAAATGAACTGATTCTTCCGTGTGTCCTTGGCAAATATAGTTGACTGACCTCCCTCGCTGTCGCTGGCTCGCACGGAGGCGGAGGCGGGAGCCTTCTACCTTCCATTTCACTCGTGCCCACAGGATGAGGGTGTGTGTGGTTCCGTGGCCAGGAAAAGCTCAGCAAGCATATATCCAAATCAAGAGCGCTGGCCAAAACAGTGTACCAGTACACACAGATATGATGGCACACGTGCGTACAATGAGTGACCACGGCATACATCTTCTTGCCCTTTCTCTTTCTTTCATTTGACCGTACTGTGAAAGTTCTTCGTTTTGAGTATTTAATTTGATAGGGTCGACTGGACTCGACGACAGCTTCCTTTTGTCACGGATCGGCGCACAGGCTTCCGATTCCTTTCCTTGGCAGTTTCTTCCCAACTCGGAACTCAACTACACCTGTCCGTCCGTCTGTCACACACACTCTGATATATGCCTGCCTCGATGGGCATCATCTCACTCAAAGCACAGCATCGGTGGCTATATGTGCACTTTCGCCTACCGTACTACGCCAGACTTCAATTTTCTTCTAGAAGATGAATACGTACGTATTACTCGGCCTGTCTCAATCACGTATATGTATCCCTTTGACCAGGTACACACAAAAATCCCTTTGTAGCTACAGGTGGGGCTAATTGACATGCATGACTAGATGCAGGCTTAGCTTCTAGAGCTAGAAGGCAAGTATATATGCATCGATCGCAGGGGATGGTCGGCAGACGCTGCTGTCGGTCAGTACTCAGGCGGCAGGCAGCCAACCAAATCCAACCAGCTCGATCAGTAACCCTGCCGCTGCTGCATCCGTTGCCTGAGGTTAATACTCACAACTTGCGCGTCGCCGTCACACCGATTTCTAGCGATCTCTGCATACATTATTTTCATACTATTTAATTGTGTTTTCCATTATTTTGTCGTTCACCTCCCACCCTAGTTTCCACCCCAAAAACCAACCCATGATGGAGCTCTGGTCTACCTGCTAGTGGCTATTTCTTTAGTGATATCAGCTACTTGTATGTAGTCTCCAATTTATATCTTTAGACGCATGCAGGCATATCTTATTTAAAGATATAATAGATTCACAATCTTTGATGGTTAACTATTCATAGAAGCTTCATATGACTAGATATGCAGCTAATTTCATATAGATTTGCAGCCAAATGTATTATTAAAGGATTAAAAGTAAGCACAACATGCATACAAGCAATGTGTATAGTACTTGTATATCCTTGTCCTCCTGTTTTTCTTTATCTTGTTCACAACAACACCACCACCGATAGGTGAGAGGGCTTCTCCTTTCTTTCCTTCTTCAGTGACCACAACTTTTCCTTTTCCTTTTACATATATACCTTGAATAAAAAAATATCTTTAATTTCTTAACTAAGGGTCTGTTTGGTTCTTAGAACTGAGCACTAATTTTTAGTCCATTTAATCTCTAAATTACTAAATATGAGGACTCTTCGTCGCCATCTCAAGAACGGCAAGAAAAGAAATAGATTCGAGTTGCACATGACAGCAATACGGGTCCATGACATTGTGGGAGCTCAACTCACGCGGGTGCTCCGTCAGTTCTTGAGTTTGGCATAACCTAAGGGGTCGATCTTGATCCTCTACGCCAATCCGGCTGTTTGTGTGGAAATGGTCGCGAATGGTTCCTACTTCGCTTAAATTAGGCGTATGGGGCATTCTTCCAGCGGTTCAACTTTACTCTCCCTGAGGGCCAAGAACTTTGGCGCACGGCTCCTTCGAGTGCAGCTTCTTTTAAAGCTTGTCTTGCATCGTGGCGTGCGGACGGGAATGGAGGCACCAGAGCATGGTCTTCGGGATGATGATTTGTGCTCTCTACTCGCGTAGCCAGCGCCCTAAACCTCGTGGGACATTTGTTTCGGATGTGTCGCTGCCCGGGAGGTTTGTGGCGCCTATTGGTTCCGCCAAGCGGGACGCTGCAGCCCTTTCCGCCTAACACGGAGGGAAAACATCGCGGAGTGGTGGTTAGACAGACGGTATACATCTGCAAAGGTGGTCGCCGACTTTTGACCTTTATTGCCGCTGTTGCATGGATTATGGAAGGAGAGAAAGCGCAAGATATTCGAGAACATCTCGGCGTGGGTTCCATGATCGTGAAGGCGGTGGTGGATGAAGCGATCTTTGGATTCGGCCCGGATTCAAACTCTTGTGCCGTCACACGCTCTTTGGTCGTCCTCTCTGTTTGTTGTAATGTAGTGTTAACTGCGTGCAACCGGGTTTCTCTCTGTTCTAGGGATGTCCTCTCGACATCTACTAGCTCTTCATAGTAGTTAGCTAGCTAGCTGTTGATCGTTTTTTCGTTTTTCTTCTTCTTCTTTTGAACTTTGTATCGCTTTGATTTGGTTTCCTCCTCTTAATAAAAAAACGGGTGAAATTCTTGGCCCGGGACGCGAAAAAAAAAAAATATGAGGACTAGAGACTACTTTTTATTCTCATTTAGTTTCTATTTCAATAGACTCTTGGAAAGGACTAGAGACTAAATGAGGTAAAACCCTGTGTCCCCTAGTCCATAAAATAAAAATATAGCTTCTAAGTCCAAAGTGAAGAAACCACTATCACGTATATATTTGGATCCTCAGGTCAAAAGAGACAACTAATTAAAGTGTGACCTGACCTGTTGTGTGCATTGCATCGATATCTGTCTGTCAAAGTTGTTGCCGTGGGTGCACTGCATGCGAGCTCTCAACAGTGCCGGGATAACTACACTGCCACTGTATGTATGAAAGGTATGCTTTGCTCGCATGATTCAGCTTATCGCTACGCCATGAAAAAAGGGTAGTCATCTCTGATCATATCTCACGTGAATAGTTCATTTCCCAAGTCAAAAAATTCAGTTTTTACATACATGTGAAAAGCTTTTTCCCTCAATTTTTTTAAACTTGACGAATAATATTTGTTATCCCTCACTGCTGCGGACCACAAAGAAAGTGCTAAAAGTTTCACTAGAATCTAGCTTGTTAGGACTGCATGGAAATGAAGGCGCCGGAAGGTAGACCTCGCTCACAAAGCTGGCTTTAGGTCATTGATTTAGTGGTGCTCAACAGATCGACGTGACAAGATGTAAACAACATAAGAAATTGTAGCGGATCGATCGGAACGACGACTTGACTACTACAAATATTCTTCCCTAAAACTTCAGAATTTTTCAGAGGAAGTGAATTTATCTGATCTTTTCGAAAATAAATGCAGCTTTATAATGAAAAAAGTAGCATAGTAACATACTTCCAAACTAATATTTTTTTATGTTGAGAAATAATGAAAAGTACATTCAATAAATAAACCCATCCCAGCCGGGCATGTTGTCATGGTCAAACTAAAACCTAAAGCTATCGATATGATGAGGGAGGGGATGATGAGCGAGCCAGGTAAAAGGTCCTCTTGTCCTTTAGCAAACTTCCATTCGTTTTTTAAAAAAAAAATTGCATTGACCAAAAGTGTAGCCAGCTACACAATTTCGGGTTCAGCACCCATCATTTGGACAATGTAAAATAAACAACAGCGCCATTATCAATTGAAAGGACTCAAACACACCATCAATAATCAACATATATATAGTATTCTTAGTTTCTTATACAGATCATTAACAATTATATAGGTCTCGTCAACTTGGTATGCATGCTCTAAACAGATAAGTTGCACGATGTAATCATCATGTAAACAAATGCGGGCGATGACTTTGACACCACCACAGGCTTAGACTTTAGTGACTGAAATATAAACGCAAAAATGCGTCATGCTTATTTTTATATATATAAAGGCAATATACAACAGATATGTGATTGCTGTTGTCACAAAGTTTGCAGAATGCACCATGCTTATTTGCAAAACTCATATGAACCCTGCTAGCACAATTAGGGCAACAATCCATAGTAAATATTTTGAATGTGCTCATAGGGGCTGGGTAGATCCACACCCTGTGCTGGGGAGCGTAGCCCGGGGTGGGAGCTGAAATTTTCTACATGCATCTATTTCCCCATGTAGAATGTTTGATTGTCATCCCAAATAGCATATCTTTACCTAATTAGCCCCGAGATGGGATTTCTGGGTTTAGCCCTAGCATAGGGTATAGGGTTTGCGTACGCGTGTGTGTTCATAGGGGGGTGTGGGCGTGTTGGGCGTCTGCGTTTTCTTTGTAATCTCAAAAAAATTATGGTATTCTACGGGAAGTGGTCCTTAGGCGTAATCCCTCAGCGAAGCCTTCTTTGAGCATTACGCTCGACAAAGGAGCCTCCGGGAATTTTCCCACGACATTGAGAGGCTATACTCTTAGAGGCCTTATCTGGATGCTTTCTGCAAAGGCTTTGCGGTCGGGTTGGGCTCTACGGCAAAGAAAGAAAATGGTGCTAGCGTCAATTAGAATGGCATGAGCGTTAGCTTGGCCCGATCTGGCGAGGGTAATCTTCACCTAGGGTTTGTGCTTTCGGCAAAGGGGCTCTTTGTCGAGTGTCCACCTTTGCCGAGGTTGAGCTCTCGGTGAAACACTCTGTCTTTGAGGCTGAGAGCATCCGAGAGGGCGCTCGACAAAGACAAACTTCGTTGAGTGCCCGATATCCGTCGTCGGAAAAGCAATATGCGCCGGCGAAGCTGATTTTCCGTAGTGAGTTTCTATAATGCGGGACATTTGTATCATGAAAAACACGACCCATAATACAACTTTTATATCCTTGGCTCCGGATAAAATATGCTCAATCATTCACCCTCCTATCCCCTAGCCCACAAGCTGCTTCTACTACTCGACACCGCTCCTTATTCCCCCCTCAACCACACGGCCAATGAGGCACATGGCACGGCGGCCGGGGCGCTACTTGCTTGGGCAAGTCGGTGTAGATGTGTAGGAGCACGGGCCGACAGTCGAGCATGGGCCATGTGCCAAAACGGTAGTCTTGGGGGCGGCGGCGCTAGTGGTGCTGCAAGGCAGGTGGCGGTTGGGCACCAGCTTGCGTCGGCGACGGCCCCACACCCACACCTGCCCTCACCGTCGTCGACTTCCAACCATCACCTTGAGGCGCGCATGGTGATAGGAGAATGCGTGGGAGGGGGAGAGAGATTTTGCACAAGATCGATCTAGAGACCGCCAACAAGAAACCATGATGTCCTCCCAAGCCCACACTTGTTTTTTTTTTTTTTTTTGTTTTCAATTCTTGTGTAGACATCGTTTCTAAATGCACATCAATCTTACTAAATCCACTAGATTCAGGTATGCACCACCCCTGTCCCCACCCCCCAAACCGTGAAACCTAACCCTAACATTGCCGGGTTGGAGAAGAAGCACCATGCGTGGCGTTCTTGGATTGGGTGGAAGTAAGACTCGAGCAAAGAGTAGGCCTTGAATTGAATTACTCTAGTGATGTTTTAGATAGCTTTATTGTTTGACAAACACATTGTGACAAGTGTAGTATGCGTACTTGCTTAATTTAGCGTATGAAAATTGCATCTTTTAATTTGTATAATTACACAGATTTGTAAGTTAACTCCTTCAGTTAACTCGCCTTTGTAACGATCAACAATGTATCATATGGCTAAGATATATGTTTTTTGGTGTCTTTTGTCATGAAAAACGCGTAGACACGTACGCACGGCGCGAGAGAGCTAATTGATCTAATCGATATCGTACCAGCCACTAGTTAAATATGCATGGTTCCTTGTCGGAATGGGAATTGCATGTGCATGTTTGTATGCAGCTGGCTCATCAGACATTGCTCGACAGATATATAGATGAGATGGACCGGGTGAGACAGCATGCATAAACTATGCTATATGGGAGACACGTACGCATGCGTGCATTGCGCCTCTTCTGCCTAGCGCTGATCCGGCTGCTTGTACGTCCACTTCCCATACGCGTTAGTTAGTTAATATACAAATAAATATAAATTCAGTGATAATGTGATCCACCATATAATATTCATATCATATATGATCAAGTACGTACAACGGAATCGTTGTTGCGAAGAATTGAAAGAGACGATCATCGTCGTCATTCATCAAAACGAAGAGGATAGGACGACATACATTTGTTGCAACTAGCTATCTCTAGTTCTTGTTCTGGTTTCAGCCTATTTCAAATGAAGTTGTTTAGTTTCCATAAGTAATGAGACTTATTAAGTCAAAAAATTGAAATAATTGATTTATTTTACCAATCAATAGAGACTTATTATAAGTCACGAGACTTATAAATCACTTTAAACTATATTTTCTCTTCTTTTTAAATGCTTGACTTATATGTCATATTTTTATCTTCTTTTCACCCTCGCTTTTACGAGTCACTAGAACCAAAATGTATACTTACTTATAAGTTAACATTTCCAAATACTTCGTAAACTTAATATATACTTATGGAAACCAAACAAGCCTTATTCTATCTAACAAAAATACAGTTTTGAATCAAGCCAAAATCTAAAGTTAGCAGCAGAATCACCAAAAATTATTAGTTATGCTTATACGATTCGGGTATGGTTCATTTTTAGAACTTTCGAGATCCATTTGTTTTTTCACATGTATCTAAAACATGAGTGTATAACTACGCCGCAATACAAAATTAACGTGATCACGTAAATTTAAAAGCTCAATCTTCTGATTCAAAACTAAGGAAAGTATTAACTGACTACTACTGCGTTGCATGCATTATTTGTATAAATGCCACGGTTCCAATGTAACCGTTCCATTACATCATATCACCATTGGAGACAAGACAAACCCACCAACTATCCTAGCTAAAGACACACCATGACCAAAGCGCGCACTAGCTAGTATAGTAGCACCCCATGCATGTTCCCATGCGTGCCTAGCTTTTTCTTTGTAATTTTTTTCCCTTCTCTAACGAACCCGCCACGTACGCAGCTAATCATGGATGGATGATTTTCGATAGTGGAAAGTACCTTTTCCCTTTAATTTGCTTTTTGATCGGCAGCATATATCAGTACACGTGTCAGAGACAAAAAAAAAAAAAAAAAAGAAGAATCATGGCTGGCTTGGTTTTGTTTCACACTGACACTGGCGTAGTGGCGTGTCAAGAAATTCAGCAGATATTCGGTACGTTTGTATAATGGAAGCGGATCGCACGGAGAGGATCATTCGAGCAACAAGACTACAATACAACAGCAAAGGAATCCGGAACATATATAATCTTAAATATATTCATATTTAAATGGGCCAGACAAACTTATCCGTGCTAAATGGGCCAGCACTAGGCCCATGGTCTTGGCCCAGCCCAGCACAGCATGACCCTGTTTACTCCTTCCACAAAAAAAAAACTGTTTATATTCCCAAACTATACAATTCACGGTTGCATATCTATACCTACTAATAAAGAGAAAATTTCAGTCCCTTTCTTTTCTTTTTTTTCCTCTTTTTTTTACCTTTTCCTTCCACCTCTTCCCTTCTCCCAAGTCCCAGTCTTATTTCCGATTTGAGTTCCAATCAAATAGGACTCAAATCCATCACGACAAGAGATCGTGACTCAAATCCATTACAGATTGCTCTCCCCGGCGTTCGTACGGAAGTAAAACGGACACTGGGTTTTTTCCTAATAAAAGGTAGGGCTTTTTCCCTATTCAAAGGCAAAATTTTTGGTCATTGTTTTCATCTTTGTTTCCACTCAATTCAGCACAGCTTCCGCACGTATCCGTTCCGTTGTTCTTTCTTCCCCGGTCCATCCGTTCCTTCTTCCCGGAGGTCTTCGATTCAACCGGCGGTTACCGGGGAGATGGACGTCGGCGTGGGCCTATAGCCATGGAGGTGGAGGGAGATCAGCTGCAAGTGCTGCGTCCTAGAGGAGTGCAATGTGTGAGTACATGGGCGGGGTGCGAAGCCTACATCGGGGGCAGGTGGCTGTGTGGCCTGTGCTCAGAGGCCGCCAGGGCATGCGCTAGATGCTGCGCACCACGTCTTGGAAGAAGGCCACGCCGTCATCAGACATCATGTTCTTGAGGGCATTGTTCTCCACCCAGGACTGTCTCCACCTCACCGCCGGTGCCCGTCGGCCGCTATAGACCGAGGCCCGGGGCCAGTGCCGCGTCCGACTTCACAGCATGGATGGTCAGCGTGCACCGCCTTTTTGCACCGCTGCACGTCCAGCCCAGCACAAGTCACAATTTTGGCAGACCAGAGTTGATTGGATTGAATAAGACTCCGGCTTATATCACCGAAAAATCAATTCTCGGGTATGCTGGACATGAACTCCAAGTTCGACTCAAATATCTTCTGCTTTTTCTACTTATATAATAATGATTTTGTTTGGATGATTGTGATCTCGTCGTACAAAAGAAATTTCTGACCTCGCCGAGCAGAACAAGTTGATGTTATGGATCTCGTTGTGATCTTGCCGAGCTGAACAAGGCTGCCCAGGGCCACGCAGTCGATGTTCCTAGACGCTGACGGCCAGATGCCGCAGCAGGCGTGTTGCTCTGTATAATTTTGAATATACATACTGCAACCATGCATGCCACGTCAAATCAGAAATTAGGATGGTTTGGACATCCTAATTGGTTTAATTTGATATATAGGGTGTGAATATTAAATAGACAAATTATTGCTAACATTAGCATTTTAGCTGTAACATAGTAAAAACAGTTAAATATAAATAAAATATATCATGTTTTATTTTTTATTTTTTAAAAATGTTAGATATTTTTCTATCCGTTTTACTGCGCCGCGGCGACATATTCTTAGTATATTCTTAAAACTTAAATTTAGCTGTCATAATATTATTTTTATTATATATGCATTGCATTGCTAAAGTCTGTCTTCGTTGATAGAATGTATGGTTGCTTCTGTAGTAGTCGGCCGGGCAGGACTGCCACTGCATCATATATTAGCTACTAGTAATATAACAAGCTACTATAGTAATAATATGAGAAGCTAGCATGTGTCGTCTGCATCAGTTGCTGGAAACACGTACGCGACCAACCAACAGAGACAGAAAAGCGCGAGAATACAAGAGATGCTGCGTCAGGATGCATCTCTGAACAGCCATCCGCCGAGTAGCAGTGAGATGATGCACATATGCCTGCTGACCCGACGAGTTATTGGTGACCAGCAAACCAAATTGCACTGAATTCACGGAACAAGGAACGACACAGCGAGTTATATGCCATGTTCTACGCACACGTATGGATCATGTCTGAATCTCACCTGGCCGTAAGTAGATTGTGGAGAGTTTTTTTATTTTTATTTTTTTTTTATTTTAAGATAAAGGATTGTGGAGGGTTACTGTTTAGCTCTACTGCCATAGGACTCCAGTAGCCAATGTAGTAGTGTTTGCCTTACCTCTACATAGCTTCAAGAAGATGGATCCAATCTACAGTTAGTTGATGAAACGGGCAGATTATAGGGTAACTAGGCACTACAGGCCAAGTAATCAGTAAGCTATGTATCTGGCTGACCAGCCTGATGCCATGCATGTGTGATTTGTCGTTGATTTTATGTATTGGTCATGGTTAACTTTACCAGGAAAAGGACCTCACCGCGTCATCATACTCCATAAGGTTTTGTTGGTTATGAGCAGCAAAGCGTCCAGCACATATGCAGTCTGAACCCAGGATTTCAGTGCTTCTCTGAATTTCATCATCTACTAAGCCACTAGTCTCTAAAGTGATCTTCTCACTGATCATACAACCTGGTATATTATACGTACATACTGCTCTCTCAGTCTGTCGTATTTCTTTGCTCAGTTTTCTGGTTGGGGCATTTCAAACAAGGCAGTGAGTGATTCAGAGCAAATCGCTACAATGTATAAAAACAGTTAATTGGAGGCCCATCTATCGTACCGGAGACCATGCCCACCATACTGGGCCATTTGGAGACCCTTATATCTGAGACTAATTGTCACTGAAGCTCGGAATATATTTGCTAGCCCACGGTTTTATATGGAGGAATTGATAGTACTAAAGCGTTGAATAAAAAATTCCATTTATCTTTGGCTGACATGACTTGGCACTGGGACGATGCATAGCACGTACAATCCATGAAAGTGTGCCCAAGGAAACATTGGAGTCTAGAGTAGTGAAGTCACATGATAAATTAATGATATACATGTAGCTTTCTCATGACTTCCAGGCAACAATTGCATGCTTGAAAACGATGCATGCATGTGCAATATATATACTTCGATGCTACTGGATGCGTGCCACTCAAAGTGCTTAACTGCATGGTGACCTAGAAACAAATTTGGTGTCCCACTAGGGCCTTTTTAGATGGCTAAAAATTGAAACCGGATGTCAAGCATGCGTCTGTTTGTATTGGCGTTTACGTTTGTTAATTAGTAAATATCATCCTCTTATGGAGTAGTAAGAACAAAAGAATGATGCCGCCGATATGCATCTAAAGCGTAGTAATTGGTTATTTTTTACCTACATTTAATACCGGAAATATATAATAACTTTTTAGTGTATTTAATGTGATGTGATGGAGAGAAAGTGAGAAAAATGTTGAAATTTTAGCCATCTAAACAAGGCCTAGATTAGGAGGGATCTATGGGATGAAATGAACTCTGAAGCATTGGAGGGGACCAAACTAGCGGTCAGTATCTTGGAGATCACATGTGGGATGGTTTGTGAGTTGCTAAACGTGCATGTGTGTGAGTTTTTCTCTAAAGGGATCTTCCAAAAGATTATTGTGACCTCCGTCAAACTTATTTGTCTATAATTATTTCTAGTTAGTGTCATTACGGAAGCCAATAAGGTAGAGATTATCTATGTCTATCGCCAGTGTCATCGTGTCTTCTGACCTTCCTGTCGACACATGGATGTAGATCCATCAAGCTGCTCACCATGGAAATTGTGATGTTGTTTGCCCGAGGACAAAATTTACATTCACTTTGTGGGTTTGTATTTCCGGGATGCTCGGACGCTTCAGTAGGTCTTTTGAAGCTTGATCTACACATCATTGTAATAAGTGTCAATATGGATGTACGTACATCCATGCTGGTGGCTCGCCATGGAAATCACGATGTTGTTGACTGAGGACAAACTTTATAATTACTTTTTGTGAGGGTTGTATTTTTGGGTGTAGACGGCTCCAGCAACTCTTTTAGCTTCACATCGTTGTACCTTGTAAGTTTGGTGGTGAAAAGCCCAGCATGTCCGTCTTTTAATTTTACTACAATTTTGCCCGATGCGATGCAACGGGGAGAAAAAATCTATACATATCAATTGAAAACAATGAGAAATAATACATATGTATTTATGCTTTGTTATTTTTATAAAATCCCAAGTCTATAATTTATTTATTATATTGAACTCATAAAATATGTAATTCTAATATCTAGTGCAGCATATATATATTTGTAAAAAATACGTGAATGGTAATGAACAATGGGCCGATCTTGTGACGGACTTGCAACCTTTCCACTGCTCGTAAACACCACCCCGCGCTCCATCAGGCTACAGGTTTCCATTGCCTGCACGGGGCCAGTGCGTCGTCAATTGTCGGCTACAGGTGCTTTTCACTACCCTCTCCGGTGTCTCAGTCGGGCGTCGTCATAGATCCTGATGTACACACGCCGGGAGATCCTGTGTTCCAGCGCGCGGTACCGTGACGAGGAACACGCGGCGGGCATCACGCTTTCAATTGCAGCCGGCTTCCCCGGCCCGCTCTTACGGATGTTGTGCTTGCTAATAGCCTCTTGTTATTCCTGGTTAATTTCCTTTGCTTTTCTTAGTTTTGGTGGAAATTTAACTCATGCTTTCTTAGCGAAATCAGTTAGATGCGTGGTTCACTGTTTTTCGTATGTATTTTGTGTTAATGCAGCCATTCTATTTTGGGCCTTTTTTTACATTTGATTTTCGTGTTTTGTTGTAGTAATCATTAGTTCTCCTTTGGCCCATGCATGCCACGGAACGCAGTGGCGAGGACAATAATGACGGCCAGGCCGGCCCGAGCCCATGCCATGAGCCAATGACCATGTTGAGGTGTGCCGTGGTCCATCAAGTCCGGCGTGCTTGCCAATTTGGCCGCAACAATAGGCTAGGAAACCGGTCTCATCATCCTGGGACTCTTTTTAATTTATTGACTTTACCCGGTGGCACCGCACCAAAATAAGGATAAAATTTTTACTAACTTTTATTAGTAGGTATAGATTAGATATGATAGTGCTTCCACCCGATGCGAGTGTGGTCCAGCATCAAGATGGACGTATAGATGGACATACGGCCCATGGCACGAATTTGGCCCGGCACGAGGGCACAACACGGCCCGGTGACCACGGCATGAAATGGCACGCGGCGCGGTCGGCCGGGCCGTGTTCGAAGCCAAATGACCCATGAGGTCTACAAAATGGGTAGTGAAGAACAGGGCTCTACGAAGGGCGAGCTCTACTGAATCGGCTTTTGTTTCCTTTGATAAGTCATGCAATTTCATTAGTAAGATTACTGAATCATTTTGTTTCCTTTGATAAGTCATGCAATTTCATTTCTTCGATAAGTGAGACAAGTCCAGCACTGGGGTGCAATCTCATTTTGTAGTGTATAATACGTTGCATGCATTTTTGGAACAATATTGAAAATAGAGCCGAGGCAGGCAGATTATAAGGTAGCTAGGCACACAGGCCAAGTAATCGATCAATAAGCTATGGAGCTTAGCCTGATGCCATGCAAGCGTGATTTGTCATTGATTTTGTGTATTTTCATATTGGTCATGGTTAACTTTGTCAGGAAAAGGACATCTGCATCAGCATCATATACTCCACAATAAGGTTTGTTAATTATGAGCAGCAACCGTCTGGCATGCAGTCTGATCGCCTGATTTCAATGCTTCTCTGAATTTCATCATCTAATAATAAGCCACTAGTGTCAATGCAAGTGATCTTCTCACTGATCATATAACCTGGTATTATACACAGTATATACTACTCTGTCCGTATTTCTTTTACTCCAGTTTGTGGTTGGGGCATTTCAAACAAGGCAGTGATTCAGAGCAAATCGTAGCAATGTATAGAAAATGCTAATTGGTGGCCCATCCACCGTAGTGGACACCTCCTTCCTCAAGGGACGCCAAGTGGCTCATCAACCACCATGCTGGGCCAATTGGGAGCCCATTTATCTGAGACTAATTCTCATGCTTGGGCAACACAGTTTTTTTGCTGGGGACCTCAAACAATTAACGGCACTGATGGAAGAAATATGTGATAGTACAAAAGCGTAAAATACATAGTAGTATGTGATAGTACTAAAGTGTAAAATGAAAAATTCCGTTTATCTTCGGCTGGGACGATGCATAAAGCACCTACAACTACAATCCATGAAAGTGTGCCAAAAGAAACATTGGAGTCTAGTGCAGTCACACGATAAATGAATGATATACACGTTTGTAGCTTTCTCATGATTTCAGGCAACAATTGGATGCTTAAACATGCATGTGCAATATATATATACTTCTATGCTCGTGCCACTCAAAGTGCTTGCTCACCTAGAAACAAATTTGGTTGCGCAGCAACTAAGCTTAAGAGGATCTATGGGATAACGTTGAAACATTGGGACCAAAATAACATAGTTAGTATTTAGGAGGTTAAGAGCAGATTCCAACACTTTCCAATCTTTTTTCTTCTCAATATCATGGTGTTTCACAACTCCTAAAGTAGTTTTGGAAAGCAAAAATGTACCGATCTCCAACCAGTTTCCATTCATTGACTTCCAATAGACAAATTTAGGCACACCGGTAGTTTTGTTGGGGGCATTCCATGTTTTGTGCGGCGCCGGTCTCCATCGTCAGCGGCTTGATTCTCCTTACACGAACCTTTTTTTTTTAGAAAAGCGTGCACGGTAACTGCGTATTGCGTTAAGAAAATAAAGGTTTTACCCACGACGCCCCGCTTTAAGCGAAAATAATTAACCGCGACGTCGCACAAGAGACCGACAGATATAAGAATCATCGGCATTAACGGCGGGAAGCGTATTTCGGTTTATACTTAAAAGGTAAATCACTTTAGCGCCGCGAGGGAAACAAGGGCTTTCTGGCTGCATACAATAATTCCCCTCGGTCTTTTTTCCCCGCCTAGAACCGCATCATGGGAAGATTTCCGCGTAAACGTTGTCATGCTTGTCGGATGATCCGTCTTTGCCCATAGTGTTATGTGCCAAATAGTACCACTGCTGCTCACAAACTCCATGGTGGAGGCCCTCCGTGTGAGTTCGTGGGAGCGGAGGATCAAGACAAACGATGCATGCCACTGTGGGATGTTTCTTTGCATTCCATTACATTCCAGTGGCCAGTTCCCTACTGACTGCCTAGCTTTTTCTTTGATTGACTGCCTAGCTTTTCTTTGTTTTTTTCCCTTCTCCAATCGCCACGTACGCAGCTCATCATGGACGGATGATTTTGGATAGTGAAAATACTTTTTTTGAAAAATTGGATTGTACCTTTTTTCCTTTGCTTGTTGATCGACTCAGCAACAGGCTCAATTGAGTGGCGTACACTGGGGTGATGAGAAAATACATGTTATATGAACAGATTCTACTAGTAGCTGTCAGCCTGCCATGCACCCATGGTTTGTCAATTGTGTATTAGTCATGGTTAACTTTGACCACAAAAATGGGCAACATCATATACATATAAGGTTTGTTATATGAACAGCAAAGCAGGCTTCCCCACTATGTCAGGAGGCTTTCGGTACTGCTTTGAATTTCATCACCTAAGACACTGGTGTTACAAGCGATTTATTTATTCACTGATCATTCATATGCGTGCCCTGGTATCAGTGGCAGGGAGGGCCGGTAGGGTCCGCCGCGGATCCCGCCCAAGGTGGTCAGGACAACATGGATGAGAGGTCGTCCGTACAAGGAAGACGACTGAAATGTCTCTCAAGTCTAAATCTGAGTCGTTATTTTAGGCTTATGGGCTTTAAGCTTTGCGCGCTTTGGGTGCTCACGTTTGTCTTGTGGCCATTGTGGGCTTGTGGGCCGAAACAGCATATTGGACTAGAGACTACTACACATTAGACATCCCAGAGCTGGAATGACCGAACGACGACGCATACCTTCCGCCCGCCAGGATCAATTCGGCCATCGCGAATGGGGATCAGTTCGGCGATCGCGTTCACCCTGCGTGGCTGCGCTCAAGCGGATCGCGACTTCAGCGTCTAATCTACAGCGTTGAATCCATCGATAGAGTAACTGAGTAGGAGCCTTTCGGTTTACCATTAATTTAATTTGGTTAGTTTACTTTGCTTGTATTTTCTATAATTATTTATGTCGTAAAGACCAGTGGTTTGTGTTTGACTATACCATTATGTCTACATTGTCTAGCAAACCATTTTCTATATACATGTTATAGACGACTCAACGTCGCCCTACCTTAAATCTTTTCGTCTTCCACCACTACCTGGTATATACTTATCGGTATTTCTTCTCCCTATTTCTTTTCTCCTCAATGTAGGTTCAGGCGTTTGAAATAAACAAACATGGGTGTATGCATCAGATGTACTATGAGCACAGCTAATTGGAGCCCATTTACTACCTGAGATGACGATATGCTCGGGTTCAGTTCTGATCATCAACCACCCTGGGCCAATTGGAGGCCCATTTATCTAAGACTAATTACATAGAGGCCTGAAACTCTTTGATCCACCTAATATGATTCCTAATTCTCAAAAAAAAAAAAAAAACCTGATTCCTACCTTTCATAGAGTCCTAATAATAATTTTATAAAAAAATATCGTAATATACGATTCCTACCTTTCGTGGAGTCGTAATAATAATTTTAAAAGTATATTTCATGCTGACCTGATAGTTTGGGTCATAGAAATCGATATATGATGATGCATAACATCTGCAATTGGTACTAATTAAAGCGTAGGATGCAAATATTACAACTTGGGCACTATATATGATGATCCATAACAACATCCATATGAAACTGTGGCGAAAGGAGCACTCGATCGAGTCGGTGTAGTGTAGTCACACGATAAATGAATGATAAATATGCACGTAGCTTTCTTATGACTATGCAACAACAGCTGCGCTCAATGCTTCATGGCGTCAAGAAATTTAGTGCTCCTTACCTTCTTGCTGAATATAGGATATATGGGTGTACACGATGAACTTTGAAGTATTGGAGGACACCAAAATATCATTATCAGAAAATTGGAGGTCAAATGTAACTTTTAGCGTGCGTGTGGCAACATCCTAGTGCATCGTGTTCTGGATCGTCAAGGTGGCGTCAAACGATACTACTACAACGCGGCGTACCGCGCGTTGTTCACCAATGTCCTGACAAACACGGGGAACCTGGAGGCATATGTTTCATTGTGGGCCTACGGAGATCTTCAACGATCGATATCACCACCTGTTCATTATGAATTTAGTGTCAATTGGTCATAAAAGCGGAGTGACAAAAACTCGATGCTATTTGGAATTGGTTCGTTCAATTGAGATCGGAGCAGTGATCATGAGCCGACCATCATGTCTACAAGCCGTTTCTTAATCTTTGTTAAATTTGTGTTGTCGTGGTCTATTACATTTTTAACATATCATCTTTGCAAAAAAAATCGATTGATGATGAATCTAAAGCATACTGCCAAATTTCACTTTGCCTCATTTTAACCGCACAACATTGGTACGTACGAGTAGGGACAAACGCAACATGCAAAGCACGCAAACCCAATTTATTTGCCTTGTAGAGCAAAGTTAAAACAAAAAATTAAAAGCTACAGCACCCGACACAGAGGTTTACATACAGAGAGCTTCCCAGCCAAACGGATTCATCGCTTCTGCTAGCAGCTTTTTTTGAAATTACACAATACAACGCATACGCTCACGCCACGCCACGCACACTCACCCTACGAACACACGTGACGCTAAACCCTACCCCTATGAGCACTGCGAAGACCGGGCAGCCGATCTGGAGATTCTCAAAGTCACCATAGGCGCCTCGTCTCTCGTTTTAACGTCGCTACCACTTAATGCATAAAGCCGGTAAATCTTGGAAAAATCCCAAGAAAAGGTGCGAGGGCAAAATCTGGCTTATTAAACTTCAATTTAAAACCATTGCAAATAATATGTAGGGCCTACATTTCGCTCTTCATCTCACGAGCAGGTGGGCTGACTTCGATGTCTTGCCGTGCCCGTTCGACCCGATTAGAAGTTGGCCTGTTAGGCCCAGTAACCTGCACACCAGCCCAATGCCTTGAAAAAAAACAGTTGCTGACTTTCCTCATCCCCCTCCCCCCAACAACAGTCCCTGCCCCTAATTGCTGGTGCCATTCATCACGTAATCAACGTGCCATGCAAGTAGATTAATTTAAGTTATGGTCATTAGGACCTCAATTGATAAAATTAGCAGGTTTTAGGGACTGAGATATAATGTGTACGATTAAAAGTTTTAGGATTTGGACGACATCTTAAGCCAGGTTGACAAGCACCGATGCATTTTACTCGACTACACAAAGCATCATGTTGGGTAGGAGGGTTTGTTTAGAGCCAATTATTGGAGGTCCATCTCTTTATTTTGACCCAGCAAATCTTGATGATGTGTTAGTGCAACTGGGATTAAGGCATAGCACCCTTGGAGTCTAGCCAACGGATCAATGGTCCTATCAACTCAAATTTGTGTTGCCTGCTATATATTCAAAAAATACCTCCACAAGTGTTCCAGTCCATTTCTCTTAGGTTGGCATGACTTTGTCACACCTATAGCAGGGTGTGTGTAAACACCATCCATGCAAAATGATGCATGGTAAATGAATGATGCACATGTATTTTTTTTTTTCATGACTTCGGCAACAATTGCATGATTAGCTTGCACGCGCGTTTGTCACTATTTATAGTCCAATTCCTGCAAGATCTAGGTGCCACTCAAAGTGCTTTTATTAAGACATCAAGAAACTTGTGCTATATCTTTTGAACCCTATTGAAGCATTGGAGACCAAAATATATATCACCGTAAGTAATATGGATTTTGTAGCTTTAATTGGTTAAAGTTCTAAATTGTTTTTATTATATATATTCTCATGCCCCTCAGCTTATAGGGTAGATATGGAAGTCAGAAACATGAAAGGCACTCAATTGGTGGACGGTAACCTTTATTGTTTGCATTGTGGGACTGTATATGTTCCCTTCATATAGACTGTATTGTTCTCGGTCTCCGCCAACTATCACCATGGTCTCGGTCTCCACCAACTACCACCATCGTCATTGCTCAAAACAAGATAGTCTGCATTGGTGTAACTAGGAGCAGTGAAACTGATAAGACAAATGGACCTCAAAATCCTCAAAATAGACTTGTGAGCACCTAATCGATCCTTTTGTGATTGTGCGACAACTGAGCAAAAAGACCTGAGCACTTGTTAACAGTGTCACGTCCGACAAAAACATTTGTTACTTTTAATAGTGTAAGTCAAATTGTACTTTTAGTGTGACGACTCTATTCATTACCTTACATTTTATCTTAATTAACAAAAAGTGATGGATTAAGGCCATGTACAATGGCTCTTACGGTGGTGAGAGAAAAAACAAGCGTACTTAGCTACAATGGAAAAAAAAAAATTGATTGAAGGCTTCAGCTATGGTTAGGGTTCAACTAACTAGCTGCATGTGGGGCATCCAAGTGCCGCCTCCATAAGATCGAGCGAGCCACATGCCGCTAAAAATAGGCCATAAGCTGTCCTAAAGTGCATTGTACATGGCCTAAGCCTATACTAAGCAAAACTAGCCCAGTCCTGACCCGGCCCGTGGGCTGGCCACCGGTGGGTTTTGGCCCGCCCATGAAGCTTCTTTGCGGGGCGGGGGCGTTTTGAAACCGAAAAAATTTTTCTTGGCCCAGAACCGGCCCGAAATACATTTTAGCTATTCTGTAGTGTAAGCGGGCCACGCCCAAGCCGGGCTTTCGTTGTCAGTGGGGACGTCATGGGTAGGATTTTTAGGCCCAAAATAATCGGGTTTTTTTTATCCCAAACCCGACCGAAAAAATGCTAAGGATACCTAAGCCCAACATATTTGTTCAAACAAGAAGAGCAAAGAAAAAGAGGAGTGAGATGATTCATCATCACCAATTCACCCTCCGGCTATTTTTTTTTGTATCAACCTCATGTCTCATCCTCAGACAGCCAAACAAAACGTGGCCGCTCATAAAAAAAGTATCAAGACGTGTACGGTGTGGTGTGAACTCCAAAGACTAACGAGGACGTCGAGGACTGCCATCTCCTATCGTCATGGTCGTGATCCATGGTTTGCCTCGGCACACCGTGCCCGCCGCATTCCTACCCATGCCCCCATCACAACGGGTCGCTTGGAAACGTGCACGCATTGTCCGTCCCATCTCTCGCTGAACCAGCACGAGTAACAAGCAACGACACCTACCGCCCTTTCCCTGCTTGCTCGTTCAGTCGTGCTTCTTCCTCCGAGTCAAGTCCAAGAAGCCTCCAACTCTATTGTCTCTGCAACGCCAGGGCCGCACAGCGAAGGCAATCATGGATCAGCAGCAGCAACGAGGGCCCGACGCGGCGGCAGCGGCGGCCAGGCGGATGGCCACGCTCGCCTCCCACCTACGCCCGCACGCCGCCTCTCACCCTCAGGTCAGCCACAGCGATCCCCCTTCCTCTTCCCCTTTCCGGCTCGTCTGGTTCGTCATCCGGATCAGCGAGGCCCCGGCCTTCGCTTGGATTCGCTTCGCTGGCGGCCGCCCTACAATCTCGACTTGAATATCTTAGTTGTCCAGCTGCCTCTGTGAATTGAGCCCCAAAGGTAAGGGGCCCTTGGCCACACCGCTGGCTCCCCAAAGCTGGGACCTTGGCATCAAAGGAGGCTCCTTTGGTCCGGTCCGGATGGGATGGGATTGGTGACATATTACGATTTTATAACTTCCAGCTCCAAAGTATTTTATTCTGATGATGAGAAGGTACAAACTTTTACCAGTACCAACGGCTGCTCCCTTTTTGTTTGAGCAAAACAAGCCGAATTGTTTTTGCATGGGGATTACTGATTCAATTCTTGTTCCTGAATGTGCCAAATGTTGACCGGACACAACATATATTTACTGCATTGTGCGTGGTGGTAGCATCGCTCTCGCATTTTACTGAAATTGCACCTGGAAAGTAGTAGTTTGTGCGCATAAGTGTGCGAAATTCTGACAAATACTGGAATCCCATAGAGTCTTTTATTCCTTACTTTCTTATACTTGAATGACCGATGGATATCTTGTAATCCACATGTCACATGGTTTTAACAGAACACCACCTGAATTCGGTGAGGAACACATAGTTTCGTCCTCGTCCTTTTGGAACCTTTTATATTGATGACTGCCAACGACCTGTCTAAAGGATTTTTGAATTTTGTTCAAATTAGTCACACTGATGATCATATCTGACATGCTATCTACAAGTTTCTACCTTCTTAAGAATAAAATAGTCGCAATGATGATCATATCTGACACGCTATCTACAAGTTTCTACCTTCTTAAGAATAAAATAGTCGCACTGATGATCATATCTGACATGCTATCTACAAGTTTCTACCTTCTTCAGAATAAAATAGTCACACTGTTGATCTCATCTGACATATGCAAGCTAAAAGTTTCTACCTTCTTCAGAATTAAATACTTTTCATATCTGCTAAACTTTCTCCTGTTGCTTTGTTCTTGAAGGTGGAGGATGTTCCTCTCCTTAGGGGTTCCATTTGCCGTGCTAAAGGTGCGGCACCAGGCTTCAAAGTCGCGATCTTGGGTGCAGCAGGTGGGATCGGGCAGCCACTTTCGCGCTATTGATGAAGATGAACCCTCTTGTTTCAGTGCTCCATCTATACGATGTCGTTAACGCACCTGGTGTCACAGCCGACATCAGCCACATGAACACTGGTGCTGTGGTATGCTCGACTTTATCTGAAATCGCCACGATATTTTTGAATGATGATTCTGAAGAACCGAACGGTAGATTACCGTTGCAGCTAGTTGATGGTGGACCTGTACTTCAGTTGGTTCCCATCTGAACACTTAGGTCATATTTAGAGGGCATAAAGTGCTGCAGCCTGCATCTGCAAACATGTATTAGCTACTGCCTTCTGTATTTAAGACTAGTCCCCGAAATACTAAATTTTTGTCACTGGAACACTTGGGTTCCCCGGTGAAATATAGTTACAAATTTTTACCCAGATTTCTTCAGATAACCATTGGAGAATTCTTTTTTAATGTCTGATCACTCACTGATAATGCGTGGACAAAGCTCAAAAGAGAAACAACCTCTGTTTTAAAGGCGTCCCCTGGCGTCCAGGCGTACCCAGCACTTCGCCTGGGCGGCTTAGCTGCCTTTAAAACAGGGAAACAACTTTAACCTATCTGGTTACCTTCAGTTTTCCGATAATTTTGTTGGCTTCTGGTTATGTAGCTCCCTGGATACCCTTGGCCACCATGTTCTGTGTCATCGAACATAAAATTATTTATCTTGTCCATGATTATGTTTTTTTTTTAATTTTTTGTTGGACATATGTAACCTCTAAATTCTACAGGTACGTGGCTTCTTGGGCCAGCCACAGTTGGAAAATGCCCTGACTGGAATGGATCTTGTCATAATTCCTGCTGCTGGTGTCCTCGGAAACCTGGGATGACGAGGGATGATTTGTTCAACATAAAATGCTGGAATAGTCCGTACCCTGTGTGAAGGAATAGCAAAAATGCTGCCCTAATGCAATTGTAAATGTGATCAGTAATCCTGTCAACTCTACCGTTCCAATTGCTGCTGAAGTTTTCAAGAAAGCTGGAACTTATGACCCTAAGCGTCTTTTTGGGTGTGACCACTCTTGATGTAGTGAGAGCAAAATACTTTTTTGTGGTATGTATATCAATAGGGTTTGCCATGATACATTATACAATATTATTATATTTCTTCATGGGCTCAAAAATTCATCCATTTTCTGTTTACAGGGGAGAGGTTCTGGGACTTGACCCCAGAGAGGTAAATGTTCCAGTTATTGGTGGACATGCAGGAATCACGATACTACCACTCCTTTCACAGGTCAGGGGTATTTTCAAACTTCAATTGCTACGAAATTCTGAACCATGTACACTTTGTATGATGCAAATAATAGAAAACTAGTGACACTTCATTTATTTTTATGCTCGGTCTTTTCAATAGGTGAATCCTTCCTGCTCATTCACCTCAGAAGAGGTTAAATACCTCACTTCTCGCATACAGAATGGTGGGACAGAAGTAGTCGAGGTATACTTTTCCTTTCAGTCTACTAATACTCCTAAGTCCTATGCTGCATCTCCCTGCGCACGATGAGGGAAGAAAAGGCAGTTCCACAGATCCCTTTTACATTTCTCTGCTATGTATGTTTGCTTCAGTTCTGCATGCAATTTACTGTATGAACACTGATTTCATTTGTGTTGTTTGGCTGAACTCAGCAGAAAAAAAGAATCAGCATGCTTAATTTTGAGAATAATAGTTAGATCACTAGTAAAATGTTTGTGCCAGTTCATGGACAATCACTATCTTAGATAAGAGACGGACTAGGCACATATTTGCGTAATGGTTACATCTTGATCCTGACAACAATAGTCTATTACTATGTGCCTGTATGTGTAGCAAAACCTTCCTATTATTTTCATACCTATGTAAGATACTAGGTTTTGGTATTTGTTATTTACATATGTTTTGTTAAGTGAAGGTTTTGTGCTTGTTATTTTTTCTGAACTCTGGATTGCTCTGTTACATAAAAGAAATCCATTTTTTGCTTATTATTGGTATGTTTCAGGCTAAAGCTGGAGCAGGATCAGCAACTCTTTCAATGGTTGGTATCTTGTATGCACATCAATGTCCATGATGTGTGAGTTTCAAATGTTGATTCAGTTAACACTAATGCTACCTTTGCAGGCCTATGCAGCTGCCAAATTTGCAGATGCTTGCCTTAGAGGATTGCGTGGTGATGCTGGGATAATAGAGTGCTCTTATGTAGCTTCTCAGGTTTGTTTCTTTATTGTATATACTGTTCTAAACCATCATTTAGGTTCTGCTTTGATTGACCTCTTTGTTGACCAAAAATCACTGATTTGTGAGTTTCTGTTTCCCTTGTCTTGTGGATGAAGGTCACAGAGCTGTCTTTTCTTCGCATCCAAAGTGCGGTTAGGGCGACGTGGCATTGAGGAGATCCTACCACTTGGACCATTAAATGAGTTTGAGAGGTATGTATTCTGTACTCGAGCATACAGCTACTCAGCTTCTTGTCATGAATTGAAGTTGCAGGCTCTGCATGATTCAACACCCGTGTCACATGTGCTTTCCTCTAAGCAAATTTAGTTTGTTCTGCTTTTCATCTAGAATGACAGGTTCATCTTGCCCACAGCCTACTCATGTCACCCCACATGATTTTTTGATCTGCCACGTTGTAGTAGATACTGATGATAAGTCATTTGTATGTCTTTTTCTCCACGTGGTCAGAAGTGTTACTTACACCCGAATACACTTCAGAGGAGAAAGCATGACTACGCCTGTAAGCAGATGCAGCCATGCGTGTTCCTGCATAAACAACCCAGAAGGAACATAAACTAGTGAATTGAAACCGTATAATTTTCAGCGGCATAAAAATACCACAGTGACATTATTCTTCAGACTGTTAGTACTGATGTAGGCTGGCAATGAATGGATCAAACCCACAGGATGATAGGAGTGTGCATCGTTGAATGCCATTATTTCATATCGTTTATCTATTATGCCGTATCAATTGTTATTGATATCCTAGAGCTCTTCTGACCTGCATTACTTCGTTTTCTTCACACATTCACACATCACTGTCATGCAGAGATGGTCTGGAGAAGGCAAAGAAAGAGCTGGCCGATAGTATCCAGAAGGGTGTCTCTTTCATCAACAAGTGAGGTTACCACCCAACATAGAAATAGATGTGGCGAGTTTTGGCTTCCTGAAAATTCTCATCTTGTTATGTATCCAGAAGGGTGTCTCTTTTCATCAACAAGTGAGGTTACCCAGCCCAACATAGAAATAGATGTGGCGTGTTTTGGCTTCCTGAAAATTCTCATTTGTTATCTCTCTGTAAAACTGTATACATGGCAAATAATCTACATACACGGCTGTACTAAAAAAAAAATGATAACTCTGTGGTTGCCAAAAAAAGGAAATAGAAAAGTCTGGCAATAAAAGTTGCTTCAGAACAAATGGGGTTCTGAACTTCTGAGGTCTGAATGTTTCCTCAGTGTACGGGATCAGATGTACTATACGATATTAGATAATACATTTGCAGTCTCGATGCAGAGCAAGGTCGCACCGCAGCTGAGATGCCAATGTTGTTTAGTCACATAAATCCATCAGGGGATTTGTCCTGAGTTATACTGTTCTTTATTATGGATTTTCTGAAATTTTGTTCTCTATTAGCTGGTACCCGGCTACAAAGAAAGAGGAGTAAATTTGGCTGTGGTGGGGGGTAAGATTTGACATTTCCCACTGTGAAGAAAAAAGATGATTTTGTTTCTTGACAACTGGCCTGATTGCCTCGTACAGTTTGAGCCTGCAGATTGTTAATGTTCGGTCTGATTTTGGTGAGAAGGAACCAGATGATCGATGTGATTGGAGATGGTTGGTGGTAGTATACATGTTTGGCGGTGCTGTTGCTTTCATGATTGATGCAATAAGAAAACAATGTTATCCTGGCAAAGGTTACTCCTTTGGGGCTGGAGAACACTGCTGCTGGAGTGCTGGGGTCCAAAGCGAGCTTGCAGCTGATGAAACATGGAACTGCAGCAAACAACATATAAAACGGAGACTGCAATAAACAATCTGAGATCGAGGATGGCATCGCCATTGGGGAACAGGTGCAAGTGGATCAGTTTGTGTTTATTGAGTCACAATCCCTGGAACTGGGACTGTGTGAGCTTCCCTGTAGGAGGTACTGTACTATTATTTAGTCACATCAAATCCGTCACGGGATTCGTGCCTGATGAGTTTACCTTTGGGGAGTTCTCTGTTGGGTGTCAAAGCAACTGCATAGATGCCACATGCATGCATGGTGCTCATGTTCTGGTATTGGCAAGAGGCAAAGCTAACTGCAGTTTTTTTTTCTTCATTTTGGTGCAAGGAGTAGGAGTACATTTTTTTTTTCGAAGGACTTCACCCGTATTGCATTAAGAAAATGTCGAAAAGAAAAGGCCGATAACAGATACAAGGAGACGCGGTAACCCCTCGGGTTACCCACGAAATCCCCGACACAAACGGATAGCAAGAAACGAGGGGAGGGATGGGGCGGACCTCCAACTAACAACCCCGATAGTTGAACCTATTACAATAAAAAACCACACAACACCGGTAGCTAGCGGCGATCCGAGCCAAACGCCGACAACGGCGGCCGGCAAGCATCCGCTAGGAACCGGCGGCCAAGCATCCGGCCTGCACCGACCACGGCACCAAAGTATCTGCCGGAAAGACGACGATCGCTTTCGACGGCAAAGCCCCCTCGCAAAGGCGACACGACCTCGGCCCGCGCAAACCCGGAAATGCAAGCTCGTAAAGACCGCGACCTCGGCAACATACCGAAACGCAGCTCTAACGACTTTAACCTGGCACGCCGCACGCCGGAAACGCAAACTTCGTGAGAAAGCACCTCGGGCGGTAAAAACACCCATCCTAAACGACGGCGATTAGGGAGCACCTCGGGCGCAAAAGCATCCGGGCCGAAACGACAACAGCTAGAAACACGGGCGCAAAGCATCCGCCCAAACAACGAAGAAGAGCACCTTTGGCGGCAAAGCATCCGCCGGAAATCGACCAAGACCACCGCTAGCAAGACACACCGTGAAGGTAAAACATGAAGCACCAAAGGAACAAACGACACGAGCAAACCAACCGGAAGGGGGTACGACGGCGTAGAGACTTTGACGAGCTGCACGAGTCCAACCTCCAACATCCGCGCCGGTGAGGAGGCCCGGCATGCCCGCAACGCCACCACGAGGCTGCAGACGCACGCTAGCACCACCTCGGCCCGGCCACCATGGCGGCGCCATCACCGTAGCACAGAGCGGAAGGAGGAACAGTCACCGCCCCATAGCGCCGCTCGCGCAGTGGAAGAACGACGACGCCCCAAGGAGGTGTATGGCGCTGCGTGAAACGTCACCGCCGCCCGAGCCGCCCCTTCCTTCACGGCACCGCGCGACGCCACCCGGCTAAAGGCCGCCGCCGCCGCGGCCCCCGGGAGAGTGGCCGCGAGGCGAGAGGGGCAGCACCGCCTGGTGCCCAAGGCCCCAAATCGGGCTGCCCGTGGCGGAGGCGGGCCGCCCACGGAGGCCGCTGGAGAGGAGGAGAGGAGCTGCGCCCCTTGCCCAACAAGCGGGGAGACCGCACACCGGGAGACCCTCCCGCGGTGAAGAAGAGGACGGGATTGGGTGGGAAGGGCCGGTGCCACCATGGCGTCCAGCGCCGAGCCTGTCGGCCGTCGTCGCACGGAGGCGAGACGGCGCCCCGGCGCCAGATCCAGGTACAGGGGCGGATCCGCCGGCCGCCGCCGCCCAGGGGCATGGAGCTCGCCCGCCAAGGCCGGTAAGCTCGCCGGCTAAGGTTGGAGTGGAGGGGGAGCAGGAGGGAGGGAGTAGGAGTACATGATGTTCATATGCACAATTAAGGGTTCGCAAATTGCAACTTCAGCTGACAATCTTTTTCCAGAGGTTGTCAGTCGTTAGGCAGCCAGCTACGTATATATATTGTTGGACTGGATTACTCTATATGCGTGTTGAGTCTGGAAATTCGAAATGATACACGAGTAAATATGTCTTAAAATGAAGATCCATAAATCATAACAAATGTAACTTGCAATCCTACGGCAATTGAGAATGCAGGAAACTTTTCTAATGGAACACTTAGACATAACACAGGAGAAACTTAGAAATTAGAAAAAGGGAGATAGACACCAAGGAAAGCACTTACATTGTCTCTCTTCGAAACTACTGCAACAATCACTCAAAAGTAGCTAGAGAGGATTTGTTGCCTCCATCAGATCTAACCAACTGCATCTACAATCATTTCAGAGCTATAATCATTCAATCCAGAACACACAGCGGAGATTAAAGCTAAGAATCAGCTAGCATTTGGAAACAGCGGCGTGTTTGTTTGCTGGGAGGCACAGATTCGATCTCTGAAGAAGCAAGAAACGTGCTTCTTTTACACGCAAATCTTGTTTCTTTTTAGATGCTGATGATGATGCTTACTTTAACATTCAGTTATGCATGCAGCCATTCACAACACAACTAAACACTGAAACAGCGTCCAGCTACCTGCAACTTTTGCTTCCAAATTAATAAACTTGTATTGGCATGCAATAAAATATATATAGCAGGGCAGCATGGCTAACTGGCTAAGCCACCAATTATTGAAACCTGCTTTTCAGCCATGCATGTGCCCAATTGCCTACGGATAGACGTTTATAATATATACAACTAGCTTAGCTAGCTTTACCTAAACTAATAAAGTACACCGTGTGACTTGATACATAAACAAACCAACAGTTTCTTCTTATTTTAGATGATCAAAAAAAGTTCAAAACAATACAGTTTTCTTCTGATCTGCTGATCTGCCAACTGATCCCAAATCCAAGTTTTTTAGTCCCTGTTCCTCTAGTTTGGTACTGTACTCAGTGTACTGTACGTCTGTACCCTTATGGCATTAGAATAGTGCTTGTCTGGCAACGACCATCAGACGGCCTGGTCCCTAATGCTAGATGGTGGCTGATGTTCATCACCAAGATGAAAGCATGATGTCTCACTGAAAATAATCAGATCGAATTGCAATTTGCAACAACAGATCTCTTTGAAATCATATTGTTAAGGTTGCTAATTATAAACCATCATGCTTTATTCGTTTATGGAAGAGAATTAGGAACATATCGCCTATATATATTAGTTAATGTTTTGCCACATGATCGTTGATGTATTATATTAATGCGTACACGCATGATCCGGCAATGGCATGGTGGTGTATTGGTATGCAACAACTAGCTGCAGAATATAATGCAGTTGCATAGTACATGATGATGATCTGACGATGCATATCTTGGGTCATCTTAGCTTGCTATACCAACCGAAGACATGTTGCATTTTATGCGAACAACACTGTGCCAACTTTGCACTGCATATCTCAACAGCAGCCTTTCCCTGTATCTCACCACCAAAAAAAAATGCAGCTCGATCCATCTTTGATTTAATTTGCTGACCAGGAACTTCGTATCTTCAGTGCTGTACAGATCACGCGATATCTCTTAAACAATTGGTGGATACGGAACGTCCAACTAACACAACATTGAATCATATACCTTTATAGCATTTTCTTTTGGTGAGGATCGATCAGATCTTATTTATACAGCCAAAATCTGTTTTCTTTTGGATGCATGACTCATTCATGAGTCAGAAGATTACATATATATAATGCCACTATACTTCTATACCAAGATATAATGAATTTTTTTACTACTATTTTAAAACAACAATGGTGATGGACTAATGATTTGACATGCAGGGGATATCATATCTCATTTGTTTAGTGCTACTTTGATCATCTAAATCTAATCATATAGTATTTTTTCAGAATGCAAAAAAGTATATTATATTCTAGAGACCGAGTGCGTTGTCATACGTATACATATGAAATGAAAGGACTGATTTTGATGCAAACAGTGCGACATGTAAATAAAACAAATAGCATTCAGTTCTCTTCTCTGAAAACAAATTAACGCAAATTCCTGACATGAAGCAAAAGGTCCTTTGATTCTCTCTCAGTGATTTTGATTGAACAACAAACAACAAGGTACGACTTGGACCAAAACTTGCAACTTGTGGTTAAGAGATTCTCGTCATGCACAACATGCTAATCGACATGATGTGTGCCATCTTTTCACTTGGACCAAAAACTTGCAACTTGTGGTTAAGAGATTCTCGTCATGCACAACATGCTAATCGACATGATGTGTGCCATCTTTTTCATCATAATGTTTACCTGATGATCGCAGTGCGCGCGCGTGTGCATGCATGGGCACATGGTGAATGTGATGTTGAGGCTACTGCACTGCATGCAGTGACTTTCTGTCTGATGTCAGATTTTATATCATCATCAGATGAAAGAGGTTTGATTGCTCATAAATTATTGGAAGGCCCTTCACCTCTTGGATGCATGGAGACAAGCATGCAAGGCTGAGCCTCTTCAGCAGTCTACTTTCTATCCTCTTGTTTCTTCAGAACTGCTGTTATAATGTTGGTGCAGCACGGAGTTAATCCTTCTCACGATCTCATCTACCGTGCCATTGAACCCCTCCTCCACCTGAATAGTGTGTAGTAATTTTACAAAGTTAAACATTTGTCAAAATAAGGTGTTGACTATATACAATTAAGGCCATACTGCTAGCATGTAAAAAAGGTACAAGTAATGCATATGCCTTGCTCTAGTGAATTGTACATGCAAAATCATTTAAGAGTTTAAAGCTCTATACAAGAATTGTTGTGAAAAAAAAAAACTTTCCTAGAACTATTACACTGAATGCATGAATGATTATTATTTTGGCGTAAGTTAACAAATCGTTTTCATAATTAAGTAGATTTTGTTGCATTGGTTAAAGTCTCATCAGTTTTCACCCTTGCATTGAAATTTTTATCAAAGTGATGTGGAAGATATTTTCACACACCTGAAAGTGATGACCACCACCCCAACCCTTTTGACAATTTCCACATACCACTTATTTTCTCATTATATTGCTTGCATTTATTGATTGATCCAAGTTATGCACAAGTAGAGTAAAAATTAGGCCACGTTTAGTTCCCTCCAGAAGTTACAATTTTTTCACTCTCTCTCCATCACATCAATTTTTGGACACATATATAAAGCAGTAAATGTAGGTAAAAAAAATAACTAATCGCATAGATTAGTTGTAAATCATGAGATCGAATCTTTTGATCCTAGTTAGGCCATGATTGGATAATATTTACCACATACAAACGAAAGTGCTACAGGAGTTCAAATTCTAACTTTCTAACATTTTGACACGAACTAAACAAGGCCTTACATAAACTTTTTAATAGATGGAAATACCATCTGTCAGCTGATCTTATCTGCTGATGGGCCTAACATTTATATCGGTACTGGATCAAGAAATCGTCTTTAATACTCTATAACATGGAGCCCACGGTATCTTGGTGACTTGGTCCATATATATAATATACACATCAATCTTATTACTATATTATTATATATATGTTTAACCTCTTTGTGTCTACTCATGTACATTTATCTATGTGGATCCCTCAAGAGATCTTCCTCCCATACAATCATCATAAATGTAATTAAACAAAAAAAAAAACATAAATTAAATTAATGTTGAATTGCATAGTTCATACACTATCTCTCTTCTAAAAAAGAACCATATAAATTAACATTATATATTTACATGCTCTAGCTAGAGGTGCAAGTGCAACACAAATGCACATGCATGCTAAGCTTGTTGGTTGTTGGTTAGTCTTCAAGTGTGTTGAGGGTATGGCCAAGAGAAGATGCCCATGATACATGCAATTGATATTACTATTCACATTGGTAATATAATGTATCCTGCATGGATTCATGGTGATTAATAAGCTAACTATGCACTTCTCCTCTACGTCAGATGTTTGATTTTTATTGTTGCGTTGTTTTTGTGTTGTTGTGTTGTTTAGACAACATGTAAATTTTGCCATTGTTTGGCTATAAAACAAGGTGAATTGTCTCTTGTAAGTTATCCTTTTAATTGTACTATAGTATGTGTACTCGCCTTGGCAGTGATGGTGATGATGGCAGTGGAGGCTGGGAAGGGCATGACGTTAGTGTGGGTGATGGAGAGCTGCATCTGCTCCACCTCCGAGATCACCCTCACCAGCAGCCCCCTCGCACTGTAGCAGTGGATCCGCAGCAGCACGCTCCTCTCCGACAGCCGTGCCTCGATCTCCGGTAGCTGCTGCATACCGCCACCGCCACCGCCATGGCTGCTCGCCATTGCCTCGTCCTCGGACATGTGGCATTGCTGCTTCGTGACAAGCACCGCCGACTGAATGCTGCCGCCAGCATTGTGGGCGCCATCCTCCTCGAGGGTCTTCACCTTGTCCTGCAGCTCCCTCACGTACTTCACCGCGTCCCCAAGAATGGTCGCCTTGTCCATCTGCAAAGCAAGCACGATCAGATGCAATGATTAGAGTAAATGCATTGCACTCTTTGTTCTCGTCTGATAGCGGTCGATGCATACAACTCAAGAGTAATCGCTGGATATGCGCACTTTTGTTGTCTCAGGGTTTGAGCGAGACACACGCGGTCAATCACACAAAATAAACTTTAGTTACAATTTCTAATTAAAGTTTGTTTTGCAATCCAAATATCCTCTTGTAATTGCAAATTGAATATGATGTTTCTCATCCTAGATGATTCGATGCCTTGGTACACATTGCAGCTAGCACAGCTATAAGAGCTTTCATAAAGGGTGCACCTTTTAAACACTGTGGATTGTTTAGTTTCTGTAGCTCAATATTTTCTAGCATGATTTGATATGTTTTCTAATTTATTCTAGAAACTAGTACGTGTGTACGACTCATCATTGAAAGCTAAGGCTAACCAAGAATATATATATGCTATGCTATGCTTACACTTTGGTCGCGAAGAACCTAATTTGCAAGCAATCTTGGCTAGATTGTTGTCTGTAAACTTAATGACTGCTCAGTAGTTACCCGGCCTGATTTTGTTGAGATGATTTATACATGCAATCTTGGTCAATCTAGTCGCTGACTTACCAAGGGTTAAGGAAAATAAAGAGAGAGCTCCTTGTTGATGGCTAAAAAACAAGAAGCATGAAATTAAAGATCTATCAGGAAAGAAAGAAAAAAAAGGTAGGAGAATGAGAAGAGAAGAGAAGAAGATATATCTCATGGCACCTAAATTAGTGCTGAAAACAAAGAAAGATCTATTCTATGGTGAGGTAATAATAACCTTCTTGAGGCCGGGGATGACGGTGGAGAGCTCGATGAACCGCTGGTTGATCTTCTCCCCTCCGCCGCCGCTCGGCGATGATGTGGTCCTGCACAGGCCCCGGCGACGATGCCGCCGCCGCCGCAGCAGATGTACCTGCGCTGCCCCCTCTCCTCCCTGCAGACGACGCCGCACGTTGTTGCACCCTCGTGACCGCCGCCGTGGCTTCCGGCAGCGCGACGCCGACGGCGCCGCGGTCATCCGCTGCTGGCAGCGCCGACGCGGCGCTGAAGTTCCAGCTGACCGGCCTGCTGTTGCTGCCGCCGCCAAGGCCCGTGGTCCTGGAGCGCGCGGTGTGGGGGACCACCCGGCCGCCGCGTCGTGGTCCATGGGGCGCCGGGGCTGTCGCCGGAGCTGCTGCTGTTGGTCAGGCCGTAGTCACCCACCTGCACCGTCAGGTCCCGGACTCGACGCTAGCGGGCACGGCCGTCGTCTGTGGCTGGGAGGCGCGGAGCGCCTGGAGCGACGGGAAGGCGGCGGCGGCGGCCTGATCTCCAGCGCCGCCACCGCTGATGCGGGCACCAACACCAGCGCCACCGTCCTGCTGCTGGTATGCGGCGGCGGCGGCCGGGTGCTGGAGCTGGTTCATTGCCCACTGGAGGAACGTGCTCGAATCCTCCTCCATATGTCGATCCATCATCTATCAATATCCCTTCTTGCCGTGCTAGCTGCGTGAACAAATCAAATCATGATGATGATGAGAAGATAAATAGCATCTGAATCAGATGAGATTAGGGCTGTGTTTAGATGGATGAAGTTTGGGAAAAAATGTCACATCGGACACCGTAGTACTTTTCGTTTGTTTGTGGTAATTGTTAACCTAACTAGGCTCAAAAGATTCGTCTCGTCGTGTACATTAAAGCTATGTAATTAGTTTTTTTATTTACCTACATTTAGTGCTGTATGCACGAGACAAAAGATTTGATGTGATAGGTGAATAGTGATTTTTGGAGAGAGAATTGGAGGAACTAAACACAGCCCAGATGGAGAGGATGCTGATCGATAAAAGGCAACAAGTACAAGCTGAATCGATGCAATTCAAACTGCATGCTACTATACTGCAAGTGTGCAACCAAGTGCTTGGCTCCAAGATGGATGAGCTCAGCAGCTCAAGCTCAAGACATGACACAGGCCGGCAGGCATGCAACAGTGCAAAGACAGATCGACAGGCAATCAATCAATCACATGCATGTTAGGCTCAGGTAGATGCAAAGACAGATCGGCAGGCATGCAACAGTGCAACACAGGCCATGGCCAACCAAGTAAGGCAAAGGGCAAGAACGCAAACTGCAGCAAAGCTGCTGGCCATGGCCAACCAAGAAAAGCTAGCTCCATGAAGATGCATGGAAGAACAAGAGGAAGAAATAAAAGCTAGTGTGGCCGGCCAAGGGCCAACAACCAAAAAGTACCTGCAGAAATTTGATGTAGCTATATCTTGGAGGAGCATCCAGAGAAAAAAGACTGGAGGGGAGTGTGTGGTCGAATGATCTTTCTATGCTGTTTGCTACATATATGGATCCTTGCGTATGTATTGCTGGTTGCTGGACATATATGCCCTCCCATCGCTTGTCAATGTCTCCCCCTCCACCTCCTCAGCTCTGTATATGATGTTGTCCTCACATCTCTCTCTCTCTCTCTCTCACTCACTCTCTCTCTCTCTCTCTCTCTACATTAAGTATTTGCAGCTGTTGTAGTGTGGCCTAACCCTCCCAATATTATACTAGTAATGATATACTCCTACTATTGGAGAGTTCTCTTTTACACACCAATATGTCACAGAAAAGCTAGCTAGGTATCATTGACAAGCGATTTTACAAAAATAAGTTCACTTTCAGCTGTTGTAGTGTCGGTTTGCAGCTGTTGTAGTGTCGGTTTGTGTGAGGCTGAGAGCTAAAGCATGCTATTTTACAACAATAAGTTCACTTTCACCTATATACTATACCTCAATCCCCCAAAATGGTTTCATTGTCACTTCTCAAGAAGTCGATCAGTATAAAGGTTGATAAAATATATACAAAAATAGAAATATTTATTAAAGTTTAGGATAAAATAGAAAAAAGCTTTTACGTTGATAAAATATTTATTTTAGGAAATATATAAAAAATATATACAAAAATAGAAATATTTATTAAAGGTTGATAAAATATATACAAAAATAGAAAAAGCTTTACTGCAACTAGGTGGATCATGTCTATAAATACATTTATTTTAGGATAAATTTCAGATGTTAGAAGTATATTTATATATTTTGAGACACGGAGCTAAGGGAGCATACGTTGAGTAGAATCTACAATTTTAAGGCTTTAGTAGAGTAGTTAAGATCCTACGGTTGGCGGCTCTACGTACTGATTGCATATTGGAGTTTCGATTTGATTTAGGATCAAGATTTTAATTAACCAGAGCTTACTTTCACAACTAATATAGTATGTGTTTGCTGAACAGCAACCCTTCTAGATCGATCGAGATGGGTGTAGCGGTGATCTGGACACGACATCATGCCTGATGCTGCATATGTGTACAACTTGTACAAACAAGGCCATGAAACAGCATGATTTGCGACGACGCGCGTGTGCCGTTGCTATATATAGAGATTGATGCAGGGTATTATAATTGACGTGCATATATTTTTTGTGTGTGTGTGTGAGCAACTGTTGCGGATGCACGGTCCAAGTCAACTGTTGCACATTTTCTATTAGGCTAGTGATTTGTACCTTGTACTTTGTTAATTGTGGAGGCTCAGTGACCGTTTCTAGGGTTCATACTACCAGTACCAGCATGTGCATGCCTACATATATATATTTATATATCCAGGACCTAGCTATAACTAGCTGGGCATATTCCCGTGACATGCATGTGTTCTCTTTACTAATAATTATGAAATGTGGACTGTGTTCTGTTTTGAGTTGTGTTCATATATAGAGAGAGAGGAGCCGTTTTTAACTTCTCTGGCTTTGGGCTTCTCCGTGCACTGTTATGACAAACAGCAGGATCTAACTATATGACAAGGTCAGTACCACCGAAGAACAAGTTAATTTGCCTCCAATCAACCCGAAGCTATTATAAATACTGTTTTTTTGCTGCGTTTATCAGTTGTTGTAATATGGCAGTGCGTGTGTTTCAGTACATCTCTGGACGTCCTTTTTTCAAGAAAAGAAGGAAAACCATGATGAAGCTACTATTATATATATTTTGTTGACGACTCAAATACAGGAAAACAGTGGGGCACGTTATTCATTGGCATGGGACCCTGGACAACTCAACCATGCAGCTTCTGCAATCTGCAGGTCTAGCATGCTCCATGCACGGCCACAGCACAAGCATCCCATGCATGCATCTTGGTATAGTGCACTCGTGTGTGGTTGACCACCAGCACTCCTAATATTATGTTCCCTCAAT
Source organism: Hyparrhenia diplandra (assembly GCA_015847255.1). Taxonomy (NCBI): domain Eukaryota; kingdom Viridiplantae; phylum Streptophyta; class Magnoliopsida; order Poales; family Poaceae; genus Hyparrhenia; species Hyparrhenia diplandra. The sequence goes on along the minus strand of JADLZK010011924.1, from coordinate 140,797 downwards.
AATTCAGTAGCAAGAAACAAAGTAATTTACTAACTCCACTTATACATATGTCCCAAATCATTAAATCAACTTTTAGAGTTGTTTTAAAAAAGTTAAATTAAGCCAAACTTCTTAAAGTTTGACTGAATTTATAGGATGTTTATGACACCAAATAAGCGCACTATAAAAAGTATTATTAGTGCTATTTTTTATAAACTCAATCAAAATATAAATTTCTTTTTTGATTAGAATAACTCTGAAAAGTTAATAAGTTAATTTATTTGGATACAAAGGAGTATTTATTTACATTTTTAGTTCCAGGGAGGGTGGATCTATATACAGGACTTGGTATTTGCTTCTTATATGCCACCATTACACACATACATCATGGCCGTGGAATATGGATATTCCCGATATCCTAAAATAGCCCAATTCGAAGCAAAGGCCCGCCAAAGGATGGGCCGTGCTAGCTGCGTGAACAAATCAAATCATGATGCTGACGAGAAGATAAATAGCATCTGAATCAGATGAGATGAGATGGAGAGGATGCTGATCGATAACAAGGCAACAAGTACAAGCTAAATCGATGCAATTCAAACTGCATGCTAATACTGTAAGTGTGCAACCAAAGCTGGATGAGCTCAACGCTCCGGCAGGCATCAACAAAAGACTGGCAGGCAATCAATCAATCAATCAATCACATGCATGTTGAGCTACTAAAGTGTCGCCTCGTAAACCTACTGCAAAAAAAGACAACTCATGTGCAACCAAATCGTTGGCTCCATCCAGCTGAAATATATTTATGATTATGAGCTAAACTCCATCCACATAAGAAATCATGAATCAGTTTGTTTTGCAGACAGTGAAATCAAAAAAAGTCCAAGACAGTGATGGCGGCAATCGATTCTTGGTCAATCAATCATCCGGCCTCATCAGATCACATGCTCGATGTTCCGCATCGCCGCCAGGTCCAGCGGCCCGTGGAAACCGCCGCCGGTGGCCGCCCGTCCGCCTGTGCCGGCTGGCACGACAGATCGGCCGCCGGTAGGCATGCAAGTCCGCGACGCAAGCTTTTGGCGGGAAGGTCCAGCGCGCGGTGAGGCCGGGGCACGCGCGGGATGGCCGTCGCTAGACAAAGACGCGTCTCCTGGGGAAGCGGAGTCGTCGACTCAATCAATTTTTGCAAAATTGCCAGTATACAGACGCCTCCTACCGACGCGCTGTACTGCCCGCAAAGGCTCAGGTAAGACAGATCGGCAGGCATGCAACAGTGCAACACAGGCCGGCAGCTGGCAGACGAAGACGCTGAAGCTCAGGATGATTTGAGACCAGCTCATCAACAGGAAGCCGAAGAACGAGTAACGCAGAGGACAAGAACGCAAACAGCAAAGCTGCTGGCCATGGCCAACCAAGAAAAGCCAACTCCTTGAAGATGGAAGAACAAGAGGAAGAAATAAAAGCTAGTGTGGCCGGCCAAGGGCCAACAACCAAGAAGTACCTGCAGCTATATCTTGGAGGAGCATCCAGAGATAAAGACTGGAGGGGAGTGTGTGGTCGAATGATCTTGCTACATATATGGAGCCTTGTGTATGTATTGCTGGTTGCTGGACATATATGCCCTCTCATCGCTTGTCAATGTCTCCCCCCCACCCCCCTCAGCTCTGTATATGATGTTGTCCTCACACATTTCTCTCTCTCTCTCTACATTAAGTATTTGCAGCTGTTGTAGTGTGGCCTAACCCTCCCAATATTATACTAGTAATGATATACTATTGGAGTTTATACTTCTCTTTTACACCAATATGTCACAGAAAAGCTAGCTAGGTAGCTTGTGTGAGGCTGAGAGCTAAAGCATGTTATTTTACAACAATAAGTTCACTTTCACCTATATACTATACGTCAATCCACCAAAAAGGTATCATTGTCACTTCTCAAGAAGTCGATCAGTATAAAGTTTGATAACACATAAATACAAAAATAGAAATATTTATTAAGTTTATTAGATGAATTATGGATTATATTTCATAATTAATCTATTTATTGATATAAATGTTGATAATATTTTTATAAATCTATTTTTTTACTTAGTCCAAATCTAAAATGACACTCTTGTAGGGACCAAGGTAGTAACTGTTAAACTCTAAAATGACACTCTTATCGGATTGATTTTACAATTATTCCCTCCGTTAGAAAATAAGTATTTATACAATTCATAGAGAATATCAATGTCACTTGGCAATTACATCATCAATTTCAGCATGTAATGATTCCACTTTAGAAGCAGAGAGAGAGAGAAAAAAAAAGGTTTTACTACAACTGGGTGGACCATGTCTATAAATACATTTATTTGAAGGTTAAATTTCAGTTGTTAGAAGTGTATTTACTTTGAGACGGAGCTAGGGAGCATACGTTGAGTAGAATCTACAATTATAAGGCTTTAGTATTAGTAGTTACGATCCTACGGTTGACGGCCCTATTAATTGCATTGGAGTTTCGATCTGATTTAGGATCACGTACGATTTCACAACTAATATATGTGTTTGCTGAACAGCAAACCCTACTAGATCGATCGAGATGGGTGAGGTAGCGGTGATCTGACACGACATCATGCATGATGCTGCATATATAGGTGTACAACTTGTGCAAAAAAAAACAAGGCCATGTCCAAACAGCATAATTTGCGACGACGCGTGTGCCGTTGCTATATATAGAGATTGATGCAGCAGGGTATAATAATTGACGTGCATATATTATACTGCCGCCGCTATATATATGTTAACGTTTTGTGTGTGTGTGTTTGTGAGCAACTGTTGTGGATGCACGGTCCAAGTCAACTGGAGCACATTTTCTATTAGGCTAGTGATTTGTACCTTGTACACTTTGTTAATTGTGGAGGCTCAGTGACCGTTTCTAGGGTTCATACTACCAGTACCAGCATGTGCGTGGCTACATATATATATTTATATATCCAGGAGCTAGCTATATATATAGCTAGCTAGGCATATTCGCGTGACATGCATGTTCTCTTTTCCTAATAATTATGAAATGTGGACACTATATATGTTCAGTTTTGAGTTGTGTTCATATAGATCGAGGAGCCGTTTTTAACTTCTCTGGCTTGGGACGTACGTCATGTTTATATAAGTCATGTTTGCCTCCCATCAAATCCAAAGCTCTTATAAATACTGTTTGTGCTGCGTTTATATATCAGTTGTAATATGGCAGTGCGCGTGTTTCAGTTTGTTTCAAATACATCTGGACGTACGTCCTTTTCCAAGAAAAGAAGAAAACCATGATGAAGCTACTATTATATTTTTTTGACGACTCAAATACAGGAAACCAGTTGGGCACGTTGTTATTCATTGGCATGGGACCCTGGACAGCTCAACCATGCAGCTTCTGCAATCTGCAGGGCGCATGCTCTGCATGCACGGTGCGCCCACAGCACAGGCATACCATGCATGCATCTTGGTCTGGTGTGGTGATGATGAGATGATTGTGTGCAGTTGTCGTTGATCACCAGTACCCCTAATTATATATTATGTTCCCTCAATAATTGAGCAAATTTCAGTAGTAGCAAGAAACAAAGTGGAGCTATGTTCAATAATTGGGCGCTATAGCTTCCATCCGGCGTCCATCGCGATACCAGCTGATGTGGCAGGGCCGCGTGGCGGCTAACGTGGTAATGCCACGCAACTGCCGATACTGCCATTGTCAACATGTCGATTTCCTAGTAGCCCACATAGCGACTTTGCATTGGTTGGTTCATGTAGGGACCGTGACGCCTAAGAGGAGAGAGGTGAATTAGGCAATTTATAAAACTCTATTTCTAAGGACCTGTTTGGATCCCAAGAACTAACAACTAGTTGACTAGTGTTTAGCTCATGAGGATCCAAACAAGTGAACTAGTGAATGAACTAACAACTAATATAAGACTCAACTTGTTGTTACTCACTAGTCCATAAAACCCAACTATCGAACTAGTGATTTTACTAGTTGGCTCATCACTAGTGCATGGTATACAAACAGGCCATAACTAAAGCCTCTAATTTGTGTGGTGCCGTGGTAGTCAGAATGAAATCAGAGACAACAGACGTGTCGCACACTTGACTACTTGAGGTTGAGGAAGATGCGAGAGGATCTTCGCTAAGCTCTTGGTAATGCTATCAATTCCCCACTGCAACAAGGAAAAAAGCTCGTAGCTTTTAATAGCTGCCGGGCCGGCCAATGGAAAGCAACATCATGCATCCTCTCACAGCTGATTGGCAGGGGTGGGCCTACCTTGATTCAAGGGTATTCAATTGAATACCCAAATATTTGGACAAAAACAACTATATATATAGTATATACATGTATATGTATTATAAAAAATATAGAAAATAGAGTTAAAACGAGTATTCTGTACAAATTTTGAATACCCTTATATTTTGATGAATACCTGAGTTAAGAATTCTGGGCCCGCCACTGCTGATTGGGTTCACATTACCATCTCACAGCATTTGGTTGGCCTCTCACTGCATCGATCGACTTTTGGTGATAGTAACAAAAGGGACATATGTTTTGTCGCAACCCTAAGACATATATATAACTATATGATTCTAATCTTACGTGAAAATCTCCACAGAATATATATAGCGGCATGCACGACACATGTCGTCTTTGCATGAATGCATGACCATGAATAATTATACTAATCCGCTTTTGTTCATTAGTACTAACCTTGCTTCATCGGTATATATATAGTATTCATTATTCATCAGCACGTCTTGATTGCTAACCTCCACAACATATCCTAATACTTGCTGGTAAGATTAGGCTACATCACCTATTCACCTTTTGTTGTGTGAGTTGTTCAGCTTTTTATTTCTTCTTTTCTAGCCAGTCTTAGTCGAGGTTTCTTAAAAGTTTCATGAGCACAAAATAAAGTACACACTTTAGCAAATATGCTGATATATCGTAGTATTAATTAAGAGAGATGATCAAAGTTTCATGGGACCAAAATGAGTTTCATAAGGATAAAACCACATTCTACACTATTTTCAACATCTATAATAAGTCTTGAAAACTGGAACACAAAACGTGCAATGAGAATGGCGCCCAAAAGAAATGATCGAAAAGCTGGTGGCCGATCTAGGAAAATAAATCAGGACGGGCTTCATCTAGCCCCTTCTTCCAAGCTTCAAAAGGGTGCAAATTCTTAGGGGAGGGCTTAGATGTGAAATATATAGAAGCCTAGCGTAGCTAACGTTTTCACATCACTTTCTTAAAAACACACATTGCTACACATCACTTACTCCCTCCATATTACTTCTTCCAGCAATCTTAACATCATATAGTGACATAAAAGATATAATAACAGCTAGCCCAATATAATAATGGAGTACAGATCTCTCATCTAGTTCATTGTGGCATGCAAATCCATCACGTGCCGCAAACACTGGGAACGACTGAGATTTTTTTTTAAAAAAAAAACTGTAGGGGAGGACGCATAGCATACATATGTAAACGTGCCTTTTTTAAGATAACACTGTGCAAATTGCGGCTGTTAAAAAAACTGCACGTTTGGGCGCTTAGGCCGGCCGGCCACCAGGGGACCCAAAAAAAGTTGCCAAACTGGTAATCCGTAGTGCTGCACTGTATGCTAACTTTTGTGAAGAAGGATTTAAAAGATATAATGAATCTGAGTTTGTTCAAAGTGGCCAAATTGAGAATCCGTAGTGCACTGGGGACCAAAAAAAAAAGTTTCTACATGCTTTGAGCTTGGTATGTGGTATACTCTATATGTTATTATATTATCTCCGTTATGAATGAAATATAATAATGAATTTGAGTTTGTTCAAAGTAAAACTGTCTTCCAAGTTTATGGAAATTAAAGAGTATTACTCTCTCTCCATTCTTTCTTATAATAATTAAGAAGACATAGTTTAAAACTCCGTATGACATAGTCTCCTAATAAATTACATTTTAACCATTTATTTACTAATTTTATATTACACATTGTTTTTACTTATAAATATATGATAATGATAATAGGCTATTGCATTTAATTACAAATCTAATCGTATCGAGATTGTATTATTACAATAATTTAAAATTGTTAGCTAAATTATTTATCAAAGATTTTAAAGTTTGAACCTTATAATCTTTGAACAATTTGACTAATAACTTCAAAATATTCTAATACAAACTCACACTACTATTAGATTTGCAGTTAAAATGTACTATTCAACCAATAATAATAAGTTTAAAATCATAGATAGTATCATATAAAATAAAAGGATGGTTGAAGTGTAATTTAGGAGAATGTGGCATATCGTAATACGCCTTATAAACTAGACCAAATGGAGTAGTATGTTATACTGTATATAACTATAGTCTTTGCCTTTTTCCAACTTTTTTTTTTCTCTCGAATATAAATGGCATGGAACTATACCATTTCTACTATATATACACCATCTAAAAAAGTCATCTTAGCAGAGTGGGCCAAAAAAAAAAACGCCTCTGTTAATGGCAGTTTCTAGAGGCAGGTGAATATGCTCGTCTGTTAATACAAAATTAAGGAATAATGTGCATGACATCACCTTTAGAGCGCCAAATATAATAACTACGTACCATTTGGTTGCCCGGGGCCTAGATTTGGGCCACCATTGGAACTACTCTAGGCCATTGCAGTGTTGATCCTACTAGTGCCACGTTGTCATGCCATCCATGCTCGAAGCTAGGATCACCCTTGCCTTTACTTAGATGGTGAGGAATTGAAGGGAGAGAGACTAGAGTCAATAATGTGAGCAGCGGCGCCGGAAGTTGTGTTATTTGTACCCCCACGCGACACACACACACACACACACACATATATGCACTCACAAGCCATGTGCACCACCCCTCTAGTTTGCTCTAGCTTCACCACCTGAATATGAGGGAGAGAGGAGGGGAAGAGGTAGACAGTAGCTAGCTCACCTTGGATGCACGCCGTTGTTGTTGGAAGAGGGAGAGGGGCCGCATAGGAGTTTGGTTGTACTTGTACGCTTATATGGGTGGTTGGTTGTAGGCTTACATGGGGCACAAGTTGATGTGAATTGAGCCTATTAAGACTTAGGAGCCCCCAACCTACAAAATGGTCTCTATTTTTTAGAGGTGGTCGTAAGTCTGTTTGTCTCCGTAAATGGAATTATGGAATTAATGTCTCCCAAAATCACTGCTCATTTTGAGGGACCTGAATTTTTTGGCTGGCTCGGTAAATAAAAACAATCAGTTATATCCTAATTTTTTTTATATGATAGCTGTACTTAATTAATTAAAGGTACATGCTAGGCAACTTATAAGAAAGTGAGGCAAATTAATTTGGTTATCCATTTCACAAAACAAAATTTTTTAACTAGTATAGTAGATTATATACATGTGGAGATCATGCATCCCGGTCTTTTTGATCCATGGTGTTAATCTAATTATAATAAATATAAGTAAAAAAAGGAATTATCATCATCATGATCATCAGGACGGTCCGTCGGGTCGTCCTTGCATGCATAATCCATCGTCAGCGTATCATGGAGAATCGATATGATCCGTTCCTATATCTTTTGAAGGAACGACTAATATAAATTTGCAATCAGCGTCAGCCGCAAACTGCACAGGAGGTTAACGTTGAATAATAAGGTATGATGGCGTGCGTGCTGCGTAGACGATGACCTCGAGCCAACAATCTCAGGACAAAAGCTGTGTGACTCAAAAGTAGCATTTGGAGTTGAATATGCATCGCTTGGCCACTAGTTAGTTGCATGTAAGAGTAAAGTACAATCAGACACCTTATGCATTGGAACTACTAACCATAGCTAATTTCCGTCACGTGCCTTAACTTTTGGTACCTAATTAAGTCATCGTTACTGCTAGCAGGGTAAATTATTTTATGATTTGTTTGGCTGCACTCCGATCAGTGGTTTGGGAGAGATTGACGTGGCAAATGCATGAGCTCATTTTCTACTCAATCCCTCTCATGTGAAAAGAATTTGCAAAACTTCACTTCATGCATATATAGTACTCCCTCCGTTCCAAATTATATTTTTTTGGTACATTCATTTTGTTATGCATCTAGATATACTAATATGTCTAGATATATAGCAAAATGTATGAACCAAAAAAGTCAAAACGACTTATAATTTGGAACGGAGGGAGTACATGCATTCTGGTAATGTCTAGGTGCAGCAGTTCTGAAGTCTCTCTATATTTGTATGAAATAGAAGGTCTTGTAAATTTTCCCAAGTCAAATCACTCAAAAAAAAAAAAAAAAAAGACCAAGTTCATTAAAAATACATACAAGGTCGCGTCTCACAAGTTTTACTTTGTTTTTTTTTTTTTTTTACAAATTTCACACACTGTGTTCTTCCCCTCAAATCCATAACCTCTTACCTCACGAGGCCCCTATACTACAAAGACAATTCTACTTCAAAGTTTTAGATCTCTTCAAGTGTTACAACTTTAATTTGGCATAGGGACATTTTTAATCTAAGGACATTTAAATTTTTTAAAAATTGGGTTAATATTTTAAACTTAAAATGTATATATATTTAAAGATTAAATGACCTCGAATAAAGAAAAAATCATCGGTTGTAAAATTATATATGTTGTTGAGTTCTACAAACTTGATATAAAGTTTGTCTTTATTTGACTTCTTGAAGATGTTATGAATTTATTTGCTTCATGATAACTTTTAGGGTAGTTCCATTTTCCCGTTTTCAGAGGCGGTCCGCATAAGAGACTATCCCTGAAAATGTGACTCGTAATAAGATCAGTTGTTTAATGTCTCATATATATGCCCCTAAAAGTAGGTGTATTTGTAGGAGTGGTTGTATTAAGTCAAACCACTTATAGAAATTGAAGCCACGGCGGTGGTGTCTAGAGACCGTACGTTTACTACATAAAGCACCTCTAGACTGACAGGCGATTGCAAAAAAAGTCATCGAAGTAGTTTGTCAACTTAGAATATTTGACTTAGAACAAGATCAAAATCATATGTGTTCCGCAAACATAGATATACATGTACGTACACTAAAAATGGTACAAAAGACACATGTTTTTTTTGAACTGATAACCGATAGACACCATTTTTAAACAATTTTAAAGATTACTCCCTTTGTTCACACAAGAACCCAATTCTCACTTTATGAGAAGTCAACCAATTTGAAGTTTGACCAAACTCATATAAAAACTTAACTATGAATTACAAAATACTAATCACTATAAAACTTGGTCAAAGTTAAGTACTTGAGCATGGTAATTTTTTATATATAAAAGGTACCTTTTTATATTAAAATCCACGAGGCGTCCCCTCCATCATATCGTCCTTCAACAGCAAACCAAACGTTCAAACCACACGCAACCAATGCAACACACACGCCTCAATCTGCTGTTTAGAATCTCATATCAATCTTCTAATTAATTCAAGCATGCATCCAATATATTTAAAGGAGATCACACTATATACAGCTAAGGTCGCCACTATACTATACCGTTAATTAATATATTGAAATAAGCAACATGTAGGGTGTGGACGTGTCGTCTGTTGTAGGTAGGAATTCCTCAAGTATCTGCATGCATGGTAGCAGAACAACATCATTATTTTGTGGTGATCCTTTTGGTATCTTCACTCATATTTTCAGGAACATGGCCGCGGGGAAGGAACTATAAGGTCTACAAAGTCTCTAGGAATTTAAACACCTCTGCTCATGTTCTTGCTTCTCAGGCTAGAATTTCTCAAGATTTAGCTGCAGGTGTTAATGTAATCTGCCACCGCGGGGCGCACGTCTCGAGCTGTCCGTTCCGGACTGCTCTTGATCTTGTACAGTGGGTACAACTTACCCACTTAACAGCTTTGTGCTGTTAATTAATATATGTGTCTGTTATCAAAAAAAAAAATATATAACGACATCTACCTGCATAGTACTAACATCAGAGCAGTGCTACTAAGCTAGTAGCCAAATAAAAATCATTTAGGGCCTTTTTAATTCTCTCTTTGCCAAAAGTTTTGACATTTTATTCCATATTTTGGCAAATACATCTAAACACCATGGTAAAAAAAAAAAAAAAAAAAAACAGCAAAACTTTGGGTCCAAAAATTTTGGCAATTGGGACTTTAGGCACAAAAATTTTCATTTTGCCAAAATATCCCCTATGGCAAAATTTTTGCCATGCATCTAAATACCACTAAGCAAAACTTTTGGCACCCAAAAAGCAATTAAACACACCCTTCATTTGTCGATGACGTACATGCAGCGCAAATAACACGTACAGGGGCACAAATATATACATATACCAGAAGAACTAAATAAATATGAAGAAGATCGAGAGGCATGGCTCATTGCATTGGGAACGTACAAATGGTTTTGGTGATGTATATATATCGTCGTTTGTTGAAATTATATATGTTGGAAGAAATGATCGAGTTATTGTTGCGGATTTGCATTGGAGTCGTCGGTGGTGGAGCTAGCGATCCTTGTGATTTGTTGTGCCATCCACATATTATATATTAATTTAGAGATCGAGGATCGGATATGATTGTAATCAAGCAGGATCAACATTTGGTACACGTACGGACCGAGATCATATCCATCGATCAGAGAGATCAAAATTTGGTACACGTACGGCTTGAGATTTTCAGCAGCAGCAATATATACAATAATCGATTCGATATGAGATCTTCAGTTAGGAGGATTAGTTGCATGGCTGCTGGTAGCTTCGTACCGTCCTGTTGTACTCTGCATGCAGGGAGGGTACACGAGGACGACATGGCCGCTTGCTGACTGCTGTCTCTCGTGATTTATCTACGTACATACTGCTGCCTCCGTCTATAAACAAACAAACACGCAATTCTATGTTTGGTGCCACCCAATTATCTTAGATTTAATAACTAATAAGTATATATACATATGAGTTCAAACAAATATAAATTATGAAAATATGCATGTTCCATAACAAATCTAAAGGTACATATTATATTAAGTAGAATAAATGAATTTTGATATTTTTAATATAAATCTGACCAAATTTAAAAAGACTTCACCTTTTTTTAGGGACGGTGGGAGTGTATTACTATTAGCACCAGCGCTAACAAGTTACTGTACTACCGTACCTGCAGATATATACGACTTGCAGATCGAGACGATAGGGTACTTTATTTATTTTCATCAAAGAAACGATAAGGTACTTTATCTTTATGATGGATGGTGTGCCTTGTCTAGTCCGTACAGCATCATTTAATTCTGATTTTATGATGCTGCTGCTAGATGCTTGGAATAATAATAATAATATTCCTTATCTATAAGAATAAATAAATAATATGCGATTTTCTCGGATTTCAGTTTCTTGTTTCCATTTGAAGCACCGACCTGCGAACTGGGCCGAGCGGCCAGCCCTGTGGGCTTTCTTTCCCCGCCATCTTGCCAGTACCGCCGGCTCAAACAAGAAGAACAAGGCATTTGGCCCATTAAGAGTAACAGTTTTCGCCCACTAAAACAACCCAGCAACCGTCGTTCCGACCCGTTCCCCTCTCGCTCGCTGTCACCCTGTCGGCCACTCAGAGGCCCACAAGAGAAATAATTGCGTGAAACAAAAGAATTTTCTGTAACATCCTGTTGCCCTGGTTCAAAGAACGTCTTGATTTAATTAGCTTCTTTCCTGTCCAGAGAATGAAGCTCTCCTTTTAATTAGTTTCCTAATAGTGTGGTGATTGTGCTCTGCTGGCTGCTGGGGATAGGGGGAAAAAAATGAGTATGCCTAGCGTGTGGAGGAGCAGCCGAGCAGGGGGGTGCCGTCTTCTTAGCATCATCACAAGGAATCAAGGATAAAGTGCAAGGAAAAGGAGATGTGGATTCTCAGCTCATGGTGTAGTCATCATCCTTATTCCACGACCCAACCCCTTTATTCCTCCCCTAGTTCAATATATAATACTGTTCTTTGTTTTTCAGCTGGGAACAGATGCAGTCTTTCTTGTTTTTTTTTTCCCTGCATTCGATGATTTTTCATTATTCTGTTATGGGTTAGTGTTCTCGGTTTATAAATATTCCCTTTTTGATGGGTCAATGATATAAATTGTTTTCAGGGACTTGGACAGTTTTTATTAGGTAAGACAAGGATTGTGCTGAAGATCAATGGTGACTGGTGAGGACACCAGTGTCATCAGTCAGCCCCATCCTTGGCTTCAACATCAACACCATCAAGTATCAACAGTATTTAATCATTTTCTCTGCATAATTAGCATATGATGCCCAACGTCGACGGGTGAGCAAGGAGTCCCGGCCAGCATTCGACTCCTTTCTACTTTTGATCTCGTGGAACATCTGGAAAGAACGCAATGCGAGGATATTTAGGAATGAAACTTCCACCGTTCAGGTAGTGGCCAGGAAGATTGTCCAAGAGGCCGGCGATTGGGTGGATGCGGGTTTCAGGACCTTGCAGGCAGTCCTAGCGGTGTGGTCGCATAATGCTTCAACCATGTAGTCCACCACGTTGTAATTCGGTAGATAGGTGTGTGCCCCTTTTTCCGTGTTTTTCACCCATGATGTCTCCTCAGCATCGGGGTTTCGTTGTATCCGTTTTTGGTTTTCCTCCTCTTAATGAAAAACGGGTGAACGGCCTGATCGCGAAAAAAAATAATTAGCATATGAAATATCTGGACAAGGAACTCCTTTTTTAGTTACAATTATATCATTGTAAAAAATTAGTTATGCGGCAGTCATGATTTCAGCAGCCTAGGTAGAAAAATGTGCACTATTGTTGGTGGCTAGCTAAACAGCAATTATTAGCTGACAATGAAGGTTGTCCACCTACTACACCTCTTGAGAAATGGCATATCTGTTTGGTGCTTCTTATATAGAAGCACATTTTAACATGAGAGGAAATGGTCAATGACCATTTTGATAGTTCCTTCTTCAAGCATTAGAACTTTCTCTTTTTGCATCAATGCCAGCATGCATAAATAAGCTAAACTCTGGCAAGCTACCACTGAAGCAGTGCTAGGTTTTAATGGGGTCCAATGCAAAACTGTAGGTTCATTATAGTGCAACACTGACACTAGAAATGGAAGCATGATTCAGTAAGGATTCATCCAAAAAGTGGTTTAGCAGTTACATTACAATCGGCTTGTTTTAGGGGCTGTAGTTAGTACTAATTAACATTCTAGATACAAATGTCCGATGAGTACTTGTAATTGTGAAATTTTAGATGTGAAAACAAATTACCCATGAGTTTCAAAGAAGTTGAACTTTTGCCAAAATATTTGTTTTCGTCTACACTACACGGCATATGATTGCAGTAGATTGAAAACTACATGTATATTTTCTGGGGAAAAAACACTACAAGTTTGGTGCATCTACACAGGGTGACGAAAAGCAAAACGCTCAGTGACCATTTGATATTTTGCTCTTGAAGCCTGAAACTGTATTTTGGCATCAATCTCACTATAAGAAAAGCTGAAATGTCACAACCTGCCATGGTTGCCCGGGAGCCAAATGCACAATTTTAGATACCCACTAGACATGAAAGGTGTTTCCTGAATTGTGTTCTTTGCTTGAGAATCAAAGACAATTCTTTGGAGCACTTGTAGGTACTACAGAAGATTGGTTTCTTCATTTCAGGCCCTGTGGACTCAAATGCACAATTGTAAATTCATCATAGTGCAACACTGGAATTAGAAATGGAACACATGATTCAGTAAAGAGTCAACCAAAAAATGGTTTAGCAGTTACATTACCATCAACCCAAAGTAGAATGCTCTATGGTTTATTGTTATGTGGGTTGTAATTTAAGAAAATTTATTCAGAGTACCTGTAGTTAGTTCAAAACTGTAGTTTCAGATACATGTATTCAATGTGTGCTTTTAGTTATGAAATTCGAAGCTTACGGCAATCGGCATCTTAACTATACCAAAAGCACCTTTTGTCAGCCCCACGAGTGTCAAGAAGTTGAAAGTTTATCAAAATATCTGTTGCTTTCACTTACACAACCATATGATAACATTACAGTACAATGACTGAACACTACAAGTGATGTATTTTACCAAGGGTTTTCAAAGACGAAATGGTCAGACATCATTTCAGAGTTTGCTCTGAAAGCATCAGATTTTAATTTTATCATCAATGCCAGCATAAGCAGGCTAAACTTAGAAAAAAAAAAACGCCGCAAACTGCCACGGCAGCAGTGGTGCGTTAAGTTGGTCTCCTGGCAGTCAAATGCACAACTTTATTAGATACTGCATTACAGACGAAAGGTGTATTTCTGAATCCCTTGAAATGTTCTGCGATAGATAAGATAAGCCAGGTCGGCTTGATTAACTGCAGTTATTAGATGAATACCTAGGCATATCCCTTGAAATGTTTTACGTTGATGGTTGTGAGGACTGCAGAGGGGAGCTGCACAACCTACTGAAAGAAGAGGTGAAACAAACAGTTTGGTTCACGCCTGGCCAATTTAGCCTTAGAACGAGCAACATCGATGCGTATTAACTTGTTATTGTTCATTCACTGTCCTTAAGAGACGGTAATCTCTTGATTGCAGAGATTTGCCAGACCATCAGTGCTCATGATGATGCTTGAGCCCTGGAGCGATTGCAGAGATTTGCCGGAGCTTTAGTGCTGATGATGCTTGAGCACTGGAGCTTCAGTGCTGATGCTTGCAAACAAACAATCAGGACATTGGATTTCAGAGTGCTCTGCATAACTCGGTTGTCTCGTTCTATTGCCAGTGGGCACCAGAGCTAAATGCAGCCTCGAGATTCGACGAGCCAGCAGCATACTCCTATTATATTAGATTATACAGCTGCTGGTGGATTGTGTTCCCTAAAGATTTGGTTGATGTTGTGTTTCTCCATCAGGTTGTGGATCTGGCAATCTGGCCGCCGGTGAGCAGCAGCTGTTCATGTGCCCTTGTCACTGACTCACAACTGTGTTGAAAGATTAGAGCAGCGGCTGTTGATGTTCAGATATGTTCAGATATCATTTACAATGAATGGCCTTTTTCGCTAGATTCTTTCATGATTAGTGGCTACTTTTCCATCCATTTATATATCCATTGATTCAAAAACTTAGTGGCAACCTTGATTCGCACTCACTCAAAGCAATCAACTTTTGACAAGAGCACAATCATTTGTAGCACCAAGAAGCACCATTTTTTTCCATTGATTCATTGACTGACTGATGATTAACAACTTGACAGACAGGGGTAACAACATCCATCGATCCAGGCCCAGTTCATGCTTCCACGAACGGAGCTCAAGACGAGGACCAACACGAACACAGCACTAACAACATCGAAGGAGCTTGCGATCAAAAACACAGATGGGCAACAACAACAGACACGAACACACTGACACGACGACGAACAACAAGATAAACCCCGCCGGATCTGGACTAGGGTGATGATAACACAAAACACGGTAGCAGTAGCATCGAACAAGATAACTAGCCCGCATGGGCCCCACCGCTCAGTTCCTCCAGTTCCCGTCAGAGTTGCCGTACCCGCCGCCACCGCCACGGTTGCCATAGCCACCGCCGCCGCCGCCATAGCCGCCGCCTCCACGGCCACCGTAGCCGCCACCACCACCTCCACCGTAGCCGCCGCCGCCTCCACCGCCGTAGCCACCGCCTCCTTCACGACGGCCGTACCCGCCACCACCGCCTCCACGGCCACCGCCGTACCCGCCGCCGCCGCGGGACTGGGCCTCGTTGACGGTGATGTTGCGGCCGTCGAGCTCCTTGCCGTTCATGCCCTCGATGGCGCTACGCATCGCTTCCTCCGTCGAGAAGGTGACGAAGCCGAAGCCGCGAGACCTCTGCGTCTCCCGATCCAGGATGATCTGCAGGCAACCAGGGGGAGAGAAAGAGATCCAGGTCAGATCTAAAGGGAACATGGACGGATCTGAAGGGGACAGAAGAGCGACGGACGGACCTTGGAGTCGAGGACCTCGCCGAAGGAGCTGAAGGCGTTGTGGAGGGGAGTTGTCGTCGGTGGCCCAGGCGAGGCCGCCGACGAAGCAGCGGTACTCAACGTCCGACGCCGCCATCTCTCCCACGAACCCGAACCGGAAACCCCGGAGAACCTCTCGAACCCTAACGAACCCGAACCGAACCGAACCGGAGGGGGGAGGAGAAGCCAACCACCCTCTGAGAAAGCACGGAGAAGACGAGGCGCCCCGGGTTGGTGTTTATAGCGGAGGACGATGACGCCGCCGCCGTCCAGATCACATCCGACGGCGATGCCCGATGGAATATGCGAGGGATCAGATCGATCCGGCTGCGTTGCTACGCGCACACGCTCCAAGGCTACACCACGCACGCCGCCTGGGGACGGCTGGCTCGTTGGGACCCACTCGGAGCAGGTGGGGAGCGGGTGGGGCCCAGTAGGACTGACCTGCCGGCCTTTGCAGGTCGCCGAAAATATCTAGTGGGGAATGACGTCTGTGCCCCTCCCTCGGCTGCACGCAAAGGTCAGGTGGATATGAATGACGACGTGGGTCCACGACGGCAGTGAGACGAGTCAAGTCCACGCGGGGATAGGAACGGAACGGGGAGTGTGAGTGTGAGTGTTCCCTCCCAATGGCGTCATCCTCCCTCGCATTTCAACGATGGGATCGATGCAACGGAACGGAACGGGTGGGTTCTCGTGATGGTGATGGCACAAGCTGACCAGGCAACTGCCAACGAGCCTTGGCAAAAAAAAGTGGAGGAGAAAAGGGGAGATCTATTCCTTAAAATAAAAAGAAAAAATGATAAAAAAAAACTTTGTTGTTGATACCGGAATCGCAGTAGATAAGATCGTGCACGAGATGGATAGGATAGGAAATTTGATGCCAATTTGACAAAAGGTCAGTGCTCAATGGTATTGCTTATGGTATTGACAGTGATTAAAACCGCAACAATTTTCCTCTTGGCTGTTGATGTGCTCACAAGTCCAACAAAGAACAAAAAACATATATTGTCTGGTGTATGGACAGTGACAAAAAATCACAACGTTAATTAAGTCAGAAGGACCAAAAAAAAACATCAAAAATAAGGTCCCACCGAGATTTGAACTCGGGTTACTAGATTCAGAGTCTAATGTCCTAACCGCTAGACCATGGGACCATTTCTGATTAGAGCAGAGAAGTAGCCCTATTTATTTCGAATTTACATCGGTCGTGAAGCGTTTCCACTGCCGTACGTATAGGATCCAAGGTAAGGTGAGATTTGAGGCTCAGTGAGTCTCGCTGTTACTTTGACCGACACAAGCATCAAATCATCATCCATCTCTAAATGATGTGCAAGGCACTCCTCTTTCAACACACGCTTTCCGGTGTCCTTGCTGGTATATGGTTTTTTCGACTCCCATAAGAGCACCCTTTCAAAATTTTTTTTTCTCAAATGCGCAAAAAGGTTCGTGTATCTTTTTATACTAAGCAGAGACTCACTGGGCCTCAAAGTCCCAAGCAACAGCATAAAAGGATTTGGGATTTTGTTATTTCAATTTAACTTTCTCTAAATCAATTTTTTAAGAATATTTCACCGTGAGTTATGACAAACGGCTCGGCGACTAGTGCTTGTGGCGCCAAAGCATTATTTCGCCGCCAAAAAGTTCATAATTCAAATAACTTTTTCAACCTGGTTATTCTCAA
This sequence comes from Hyparrhenia diplandra, assembly GCA_015847255.1. Taxonomy (NCBI): domain Eukaryota; kingdom Viridiplantae; phylum Streptophyta; class Magnoliopsida; order Poales; family Poaceae; genus Hyparrhenia; species Hyparrhenia diplandra. The sequence continues at coordinate 123,183 of JADLZK010011924.1, read as the reverse complement.
AAGTATTAGTTTAAAATAAAATCTGTAATGCTATTCGGTGCTTACCAGCGCTCTTCTTGAGACCTAATTAAAGCCCCCAGACAATAATAATTATATAAAAATATATTACTGGATTCTGCTTGTTTGTACAGATGATTTATCATGACAATTGTCTACCACAATAGAATGGGGGAAAAACTATGGCTTGCACCGTATTTGGAATACAAATAATATAATTCTTCCAACGAGGCAACGGCAGCAATTTAGCTTGTCAACAAGAGTCCCTCAACAAAAGTATCTCTCAAAATTTCTTTATCATAGATCCCTTTTCCATCATCAGAACAACACATCTGCTGAGGCTGAATGGACCTCCAATCGTCTATGAATCCTTATACTAAATATGAAACACCAACAAGCGCCATCCATGTCTGCAGGTTTGATGAACCTTACAACTAGGATTTGATCCATTGTGCCAAATTAAATATCCAGAGTCCTCTTCTGCAGAACCCTTGGCTATCTCATTTCCTAGAACTAAAAATCCCAAAGCTTTTAGGCGGGTCAGTATTACCAGGCTTACTAGTACCATCCGGCTTCCTCGGCTCAGATGATCCAGATTTCTGAGTACTACTGAAGATCCCGAAACTCTTGCTTGCTCGATTAGGATCACCACCACCTGCTGGTGGCCTTTGGTTGTTATTCGGTGGAAGAGGACCTCTCCTTTCGTTCCTTGGATCTTGTGGTAATCCACCTTGGTTGAACCTTGGTAGTGGTCGGTTATGCTGCTGTTCCAGAGGTCTCTGGTTGTCATAACGGCCTCTATTTTCATTCCTTCTATCGTCTTGAGGGTGTCTTCCTTGGTTAAAACCTTGGTTGTTGTCTCCTCTTATTGGCTGCCTCCGAGCAGCGTATCTGTTGGTTTCAACAGGACCCTGGTCTTGCACGTTACTCTCTCGCTTTTCCATGCCAGGTTGCAGATCCTTGTGGCCAAGTCCACGTTCAGATGCCTGTGGTCCCCACTGGCCAGGATTAATTCTGTTTCCCCCAGCCCCTGGATTGGACTTTGACCAATTGAACTCTCTGTTAAATTCTCTATCCTGCCCCTCTTTTTGGGCAGCAGAGTCTCCGGAGAGATGGGTGGCTGTTTTCTTAACACGATCTGAGATGGTATGATCATCAGGTTTTCCTAAACCATCTCCAACTGTCTTGTCTTCGTTATTGCTACCATCAACAGGTGACTCAGAGACAGCACTGCGGGTACCTTTTCCTGATTCTTCCATGGCCTGGCTAGCTTTCTTCCCACCTTTCTTTGTTGCAAACTTCACATGCCTGACAATAACATATGCATGCTTCGAGTCCAAATGCGGCCCACTTTCGACAATGCACACATCTTGTATCTGTTCAATCATGGGAATTTACTGAAAAAAGTGAGCTTTTACTGACAGCAGCCTTGAACATGTTACCAAATAATCTCAAAATGGAATTGATGGCATTTGGTTAATGAGAAACAGGGAGACAATAAGGGTAAGAGTACTCACAAGTCCTAACAACCGAGATAGTGGTGTTCCTAAATCTTCTCCTTCGTTATTACCTGAGGGCATGGCCATGCACTGTCCAACAGGAAGGACATTTTGATTTTCAGATTTCGATTTGAAAATTTAGGTACAAATAAAAATTGCAGATATGTTGAATAAGACACTTGAAAATTTAGTTGACAAAATCCAAAACACCCAGTCCAACTGGGAAATGGATATGGACGTGACCATTCAGAGGCCATCGGAAAGATGTTGCCCAAATTAGGTATATACGATCAACAATTGTACTCCACTGAGCAAAACAGAGTCAGTGTAGCCTAATCCTAATCTGATCATAATGAATGGATTCTGCGTTACATCAGGAATACCAGATCTCAACCTCACCCACACAAAAAGGATAAAAAAAAATAGAAACAACTCAAGCTATACAAAAAAAGAATGGCCATAAAACCTGAGGCTGAACCAAGCACGACATAACAGATTATGCTATACTTGATGAGAGATCCACATAATTCCCCTCTTTATTATCACTATGTACTATATAGTTTCCTTGTTTTTACATGCATAAATTTGTTTGGGGTTATCCAGCAAACATCATGAAACAACTGTTAACAACCAAACCCAAAAGTTTCCTTTGGTGTTGTTGGATGTGAGGTCTATGCTCTGGAATCAGAAGCCAATTATATGGATCACAGTGAGCCAAAAAAAAAATAGATATGGCACAAACAACTAGAACAGAGCACAATATTTTACCTTCCCAGGATATAAGGTCTATGATAATTGAATAGAAATTCAAAAGAACCCAAAGGTTTTCCTTTGATATAGGGTGTATTGATCTGAAATACTAAAAATAGAAATTCTTTGGGTTGTCAATGGGTATTTGCAGAAATGAAAAGGAAGACAAACTCACCTTCACCCTGTAACCCCGCTCCATTAATCTGGTAATCCCATCTGCTTTCACCATCAAATCTTTTAGTTCCTGCAGAGAAAAGCTAATGTTTGTGAGTTTGTCAATAAAAATTCATGCAAGGTCTTCATAGTAATCACAATGCACACAACTGGTGAAAGTTTTCAAAAGTTACTGTTTGAAAATTTGCCTCAGAAAAGTGGGACAAGTTCAACTAGGCAATGGTATATAGATCTGAAAAACAGAACATAAGTTTGCAGCAGTTTGGACAAGCCAATAATGCAGTTACAAAGTGCTAATAAAGTCTGCATATGACTCTATGAAAACCTGATAAAATGTTATTGCCAACGACATAGGCTACAATCACCTAAATAATACTCCCTCCATCCCAAATTATAAGTCGTTTGACTTTTTTTGCTCCAAGTTTGACCATTCGTCTTATTCAAAAAAATTGCGTAAATATTGTCAAATTCAAGTCATTCTTGAAGAACTTATATTAATAAAGAAAGCCACAGCAAAAAAAAATGATATTTTGCACAAATGTTTGAATAAGACGAGTGGTCAAACTTGTTGTCAAAAAGTCAAATGACTTATAATTTGGGATGGAGGGAGTAGAAAAAGAAAATTACTCACAGTTTTCCCCTTAAATCGCACTTCTTTGTTCTCCCCACCACGTAAAACAATAGCAGACTGCAAAAATCAGGCACAGATCCAAAGTTTAAAACAAGCAGAATAGGCCTACAATATGATATGAGCCATGCAAAATTACAGACACCTATGGTAGGAGATAATATAGTTAGCACACTTTTTGCATAGATCCAAGCTTAAATGATTGCTAATTAGGAGTACTGCAGAAGTTAGAGATGGCTGATTAAAATAGAGTGCCCAAAATATCTGTTTGGTTTACCTCACTAGTGATTACACCCCGTACAGAACAACTTGTACATATACTATTGACATGAACAAGTAAATGGCGATCCATCTAAACAGACGTCTTTCATGAAAATTCTGAACCTATCTATTGCTTGTAAAGATCCTATTGGTACAAAGGTGAAAAACCTAAGCTACTGTAGGAGTTAAACAGATGCAATTAACTGTTTGATCACAACTAGATAAATAAAATGCAGTTTAGGTTTGATGACAATACAACTGTATTTGTCACACTTCTATGCCTATATAAGACTGAAAGATAACGTTGTGTGCAAGTGTAAAATACCTTGGTTTTCAAGCGTTCTTTTTTCCTTGGTTTCTTTCTTATACTTCTCTTTGTGAAAATCCATGATTTTGCATACAGGAGGGTCTGATTTTCTGTTGACCTGCACAAGAAGATAACCATGAGCATGAAGGTAATATGAGTATAACAATAAGAAATTAGCAAGCTTGTTAAACTTGAAGACCGAGAACAGCAGCACATTCAGGGAATTACAAGGAAAGAGGCGTTGCTAGAATGCATTTCATCCGATACCCATCAATCTCATATTGCATCCAAAATCACAGGAAGAAAAGAAAACCTCCATGAAAGGTTAACACACCAAAAGGCATGCAGCTTTGTTACAAGCAAACTTTTTTATTTTTTAACTCTTTTATGATACATCAGCACCACATGTTTACTATGTGAAGGTGGGCACTCATAAGTGACAAGATGTCTGTAATGTCACAATGTCTGAAATTTGGTACTACTAAGTAGTATCAAGTGGCTGCAGCTGCAGGCCTCAAATTACTCCAGCAGTGTCATAACAGTAAGGAGCTTGGGATTGGGGAAAAGAAGGAACAGGTGATGATGAAGCAAAACGACGGCAGCACCATGCATGAATCCAAGAGAAACATGTATATGGAAGACAGTGTACCTCAACCAAGTCCATGTCCATCCTGCTCGCGAGCTGCAGGGCTTCATGCCGGGGAGGACGCTGTGGCCATCATCCGTGACGAGCCTGACGAAGGGAGCGGTGATGGCGTTGTTTATGCGGTTGCCTTTGTCCTCCTCCTTGTCTCGCTTCTTATTGACCTTGATTCAAAACCGAGACGGGACCGAACAGATCATCACAAGGCCGCGAACACGATCTCTGCCCTCGCTCTCAGCAGGGTAAGGGAAAATGAACGGCAGCAGAGGGGAAGAGGGGTGCGTACCTGAGTACCAGGCGGAGCGGCGAAGTGCCGGCAGTGCTGGGCGAGCGGGCGGTGGATGGGAGTGGGGGCGGCAAAGGCCAGTGGGGGAGGAGGATGGGGACGGTGGTGGCGGAGGTAGGCGGCGGCGGCGCGGGAGCGCGAGGGATCCGGCGTTGCGCCGGAGAGCAGCCATCCTTTTCCCTTGTCTTGTGTCGCCGACCTGGAGGGGGTGCGGGAGGCTGCTGGGCTGCCGGAGTCGGAGCTGGAGGCGGCGGCGGAGGCGGCTGGCTCGGCGGCTCTCTCTCCTCGTGGGGATGGGCTGGGCTGGGCCGGACGTGTCCGTCTCACGATCTCTGCAAATATGGGCTTTGGCCCATATGCTACGAGTCGCACATCTTGAGCTTGCGCGCGATGTCGGCGCTGGAGCTGGTGGCCCTCGTTCTGCTTTCTCCTCCTGGGGCTGAGCAAGGCTAGCTGGGCCTGTCCTCCGCATGATCTCTACAAATATTTAGTGGGCTTCGGCCCATATATTCGTTGCTGGGCCGAGCTGGTTGCGTTTGTATCAGTCCCAGGAAATTCTTGGGTGGCCTTGCTGAATTCAGAAGACTTGCTTCCATCGAAAATTTCAGTAAACTCGTCGTCGTTGAGAAATGTCACCCATATGATCAAAAGCAAATTGTGCCGCATGGGTTTTTGTGATGGCAATTGATCAAGTACACGGAAACACAATCACCCAGATACTACCCTGCAATGTTAACAAACCTCTATAATGTAATGCAGGTTAATCGTCACCAACTCTCGCAGCATGTGTAGTTATATTATGGCCAAGAACATCACAAGAGGCAAAATGCTTTGTCCTCAGAGATATATAATTAAAATGGCCATTCAGATTCTGCAGTGCATCCCTATGCAGCGTTATCCCTTCGAGATCAGCAAATGCTGTTACATTATTCATGGAGATTTTACTGATAGCTGGCTTCCTTCTAACCTCATGAAATTAAACAGGCGAGTGTAGAATGCAGCTAGAGAGACGGTCAGCAGAAGAGCCACGACGAAGACGACACGACAGCATATGCAACAGCGAGGTCCTTGGTGAAGTTGTTCATTGCCTTGTTTGCCGCTTCCACCTTATGCGCCATCGTACTCACGTGGACGCCGCATTGAGCTGGCAAATCATTCAGCACTGTGGTACAGCAAATGGCTAGTAGTGACACAGTGGGGTCTTGGGACTGGAGTGTGAACATTGGATCAAGATGCGAGCAGTTGATGTAGTCGATCGTCATAGAGCTCTCCCAAGGGGATCTTCCAGCCAAGACGGGAGATCATGGATCCTTGTCTCCTCATACGTCTCAAGGGGATTTTCCTGCTGCCCTCTAATCCTATGTAATGTGATGTTAATTTCATCAGGATGCCACACTAATACTCTAGTTCCATTCATGTCCAATGAAGTGATGTGAGGATCAATCAACTATGGCATTCGAGGCTCAGGAAAGCGGAACACATATGACATATATATAATGGTGTTTCGTCTATTATATTCCTGTATATATATATATATCAATTTTCTATTGCACATGGTACGCAATAATGCTTTCAATGAGCCGATTCACTCATCATTCATCAATAGAAGGATATATATTTAGACAACAGATCTCCGCCCATTATATTACCTCTTGCCTGCTTTTAGTGCAGGTGGTGCACACTGATCGTGAATCAAAGAGGCTGCGCTGTGGTGCTCAAAACTGCACACCGCATGAGATCGTTCCATGAATAAGATGAATAAGTGTGGTTTGGTTCTTGGAATGCGGATGGAGTTCGCCTTATCTTTCGATTGGATGTGGGGAACGTGGTATGTTGCCTGCTGATTGTTGATGAGCCCAACAGGAAAATTGACTGGGTGATGCAAGCCAAACGACGTGGATAAGTTCATTGTTTGGATTGGATCATTCCGAACTATGCGGTGGTGATGCAAACTAAACATGTTCACATGATCCGTCACGGGTTAATTGCATCCTAAGGAATAAGGAAACTGAAAGTACTCTAGCAGAATTCAGAAGAGTTGCTTCCATCCAAATTAAAATTTCAGCACACTCGTCGTTCAGACGTCTCCCATGAATATAAGAGCAAATTGTGATGGATTATTGATCTTCAAGACACTAGAATACAATTAGCGAGCTTCTGCAATGCTAACAAATTTGTATGACGTCTTTGCAATTGTTCTAGCTAGAGGAAACATAAATATATACCGGGAAGAAATTAAAGAAATGCAGGTTAATATAATCGTCGTAAGCTCACCTCCTGTGTTAGTAGTTCTAATATCAAGAACACCCGAAGAACATAGGAAGAGGCTAAATGCTACATCAGAGATAAAATCGACACTCAAATTTATCAGTGCATCTGTCTCTGCAGTGCCATATTTAGGATCGGCAGATTATGTTGCGCACCTGTTTATGTGTTTCATGGCCCTTTTAGTCCTCATACGTACACATCTCAAGGAAAATTACCTGTTGCCCTCTAATCCTATGTAAATGTCATCTCCTCTAGAAGCTATATGATAGTACTCTAGGGCAATATTCTAGCTAGTTCCATTGGTCTCCATCAGTGCGAGGCGGAACAGACGGGTATATATCGTCATGAGGTTGACAGAGATGCACACATATATGGTGTTTCATACATGACGCGGAATTACTTTCATTATCATCATATAACGATACACTAGGATTATATAACAACGTACAATATGCTTTTAATGAATGGATACACTCATCAATAGAAGGATATTGAGATATAATTATACAGAGAGAAAAAATTACCCTTTTCTATATTTTGTATGTTAGTATTCATTATCCAGTGGTTATGTTTGGTGGAGAGAGTGTTAGCATGTATATGTAACGACACACGCGCAGGCTCCAAAGTATTTTAAGCCAAAAAAACAACAACTAACCCAATCCATCTCGAGGGGGTGATGTGGGTTGAAGATCAGTTTTTTTTTGAAAGATCGAGGAGGAGCTAGAGGCTCCTACTGTAAAATTAAATTAAACAAAAGGATACAGAATACAAAGAAAGAAAATTACAAAAGTTCAGAAAAGAGGCACAGAGAAACATCAAATTAAACTAAGGAACAAAAGAAAGAGAGAAAAGATAAACCGAAGTTATACGGAGGAATTTATCCATGATTCTAATGAAGAAAACAGCCTAGCCTATATCCTTGCGGAAAGGAAAGAAGCCTCTTCAGTTACATATCTTTTGAATTGTTGTACTGTAGGTTTTGCATTTCTGAAAATAACATCATTTCTCATCATCCAAATACCCCAGCAAAGAAGAGATGATGAAGATATCCAGGGTAAACCCGAATGGCATCGAAAGTGACGAAGCTAGAAATAATCTTAGGTGGGGCTGAAACAATAGAGATATTGATTTACATAAAGATTTAATGGTGATTTTTTGTTTTTGCTACAGTAATTAGCCTTGATTTTTCGGCTCTTATGTAGGGCTTGAGCCCACCCCGCCCGGTGTCTTTGGCTCGGTCGCATCGGGGATCTCCATTCATAAAAGATTTGAGAGATAGTGAGTCGCCAATGAACCGAAAATTCGGGGAACCCCAACAAGGTTCGGTGAAGGGGCAATGGAAAAGCAAGTGCATTACTATTTCATCAACTGATTTCGGCAAAGAACACAATGATACTTTTGTATGATCATACCTCTTCTTCTAAGCATGTTGCGTGTACTTAAGCGATCTCTTAAAAGCTGGGTGAGCTTCGCCCATATCCCTGTTGCTTGGACAAGCCGGTTGTGTTTGCATCCATCTCAAGAAAATCTTGGGTGGGCTTTCTGAATTCGTAAGACTTGCTTCCATCGAAAATTTCAGTAAACTTGCCGTCGTTGACAAATGTCACCCATGATCAAGAGCAAATTGTGCCACGTGCCTTTTGTGACGGCGGATTGATCAAGAACACTAAAATACAATCACCCCGCAATGTTAACAAATCTCTATGATGACCTCATTGTGATTCTACATTCTATCAAGAGGAAACATACACAATACAGGGAAAGCAATACTATAATGTTGGTTAATCGGCATAAACTCACGCAGCATGTGTAGTTCTAAACTCTAGCTAGAACAGCCAAAAACATTATAAGAGGCAAAATGCTTTGTCCCCAAAGTGATATATTATTAAATTGGGCTTTCGGATTCATCAATGCATTCGTGTACGGGTTATCCCTTTGAGATCGGTAGATCTTTGTTAGATTATTCGTGGAGATTTTACGCTTCCTTCAAACCTTAGGAAATTAAATAGGCGGGTGTAGGCGAACAGATTTGAGACAAGCGACAAAAAAAAGCCACACGAAGAGGAAAACAACAACCGCAAAGTTGATGAAGATCCACCCGCGACTTCGCGTACTCCTTGGTGAAGTTGTTCATTGCATGGTTTGCGCTTGCACCTTTTGCACCATCGTCCCACACCTGCACGCCGCATCCACGTTGACCTCGCCAATCAACTCATTAGTACATAAAACGGCCAGATAGTGACATGGTGGTTTCTTGGGACTAGAGTATGGCCATTGGGTCAAGATGCATCCCAAGAGAATCTCCCAGCATAGACCATCCTTGGCATCATGGATCCTCGTCGCTTCATGCGTCTCAAAGAAATTTTCCTGCCGCCCTCTAATCCTATGTAATGTGATGTTAATTTCATCCGGGTGCCACCCTAATACTCTATTTCCATTCTTGTGCATTGAAGTGATGTGAGGATTTTGGTTCAAAAAACTGATGTGAGGATGAATCAACTATGGCATACAAGGTTCAGGAAAGCGGAACACATATGACATATATATATAATGGTGTGTTTTGTCTATTATATGCCTCTATATATCAATTTCCCAATGCACATGGTACATAATGCTTTCAATGAGCCGATTCACTCATCAATAGAAGGATATTTTGTATATTTAGTACCCATTGGCTATGTGTATTTGGTGCAGACTGCACAGTGATATACTATATAGTAGAATGAATATGGAAAGATGTGCACACATCCGCATTTGTTTCAGCTTGGTCTTTAGGAGAATGGAGGAGTGATTAGCAACCGAGATGAAGCAACAATTATTTGTGAGTCAGAATTCGGAGGATGACACGCTTTAGAGAATTGGACAAGTTCCATAGATAGGTCAATAATCTGATGGTGTTAGACGTTGGATGGATCTTGTATTTTTTTAGAAAGACGGCAAATTGTTTACTGGATTTTTATTAGACGAGGATAAAAATAAACACAAAAACAAATGGAATTACAACTTATTTACATGGAGGACATGCTCCCAGCAACTTTGGCACACAAGTCGTGACATAGCACGCTACTCAAGTGGTCTAACAAAAGAAAAAAAAAGGTCCACTTCCTAAACAGTGCATCTTCCTAAACAGCGCTGATCTTGTTGACATTTCATACTGTTGAATTTCATCCTTGTGATGTTTTCACCTAGCAATGTATGCCTATTTTATCTCTTGGACTAGAATTTGAAATCAGTAAGCAGAAAGGTATTTAAACGGGCCATATTGAACATGTGTGTTGATGCTGTGGCCAGTGCTGTCATCACTCTCCCTGTCTGTTGACCTTCAAAATCGAGACGGACGGAACTGATCATCACAAGGCCGCCCACGATCTCGCCCTCGCTCTCAGGTCATAGCCAAGTGCCGCCTTTGCGAGCGGCGGGTGGCGAGGGCCGGTGGTGGCGGCATGAGGGATCCGGCGCTTTCCCTTGCTCTGTCGCCGGAGGCTCTTTGCTCATCTCAGGAAATTGATCAAGTACTCTTGCTGAATTCAGTTGCTTCCATCGGAAATTTTAGTATATACATTATACATACACTCATCGTTCAGAGACGTCTCCCATGGATTGATGAAGAACCCTGAAAGACAATCACCCGTCTGGTGCTCTGGAACGTTAACAAATTAATCTCTATGATGATGCCCTCTTTGCAATCGTCGTGTTCTAGAGAGAGGAAACATATATAATATAGGGAAGCAATATAATGTAGGTTAATCGGCATAAAATCTTCAACTCCAGAACACCTCAAGAGCATCATGAGAGGCAAAAACGCTTTGTCATCAGATATATAAATTGGACATTCGTATTTAGCACGGCATTCGCCCTTGCCGGGTCATCACGATCCGCATCCAGACGCTGTGGACTTATTCGTGGAGATCTTACTAGTTGCTATCCTTGCATTGTAATGTGCAAGACGGCTCATCCATTCCTCGATCATACGTCTGAAGGAAATTTTCCTGCTGCCCTCTAGTCCTATGGAATGTCAATTTCATCTGGGTGCCACACTAGTCTAGAACCATTCTCGTGTCCATCGATGTGCACAAGGCTCAGGAAAGCGCACAGACACATATATATGCACATATATAATGGTGATTCTATATATGCCTCCATATATCAATTTCCCTATGCACAGGGTACGTTATGCTTTCAATGAGCAGATTCACTCATCATTAAAAGGATATTTTCGGTTTGGAGTGCTCTGCCTTGAACTGTTGAACATGTCAACAAGTATTTGTTAGTACATGTTCACAAAAAATAAATTATTTGTTAGTACTTGGTATAAACAAGGGGCGGAAAAAAAAAAACACTCTATTTACCACAAGAGCAGCATCTTCCATTGTAGCTTTGGAGAAATGACACTGTTTTTGACAAGTGTGAACCTTAAACATATCTAGGTACTGTTCAAACGTACAAGAACAAGCATATTTAGGTGCTGTTCAAACATTTGTTTCGTCATAAACTGTCGCAGCATGTGTAGTTCTAAACTCTAGCTAGAACAACCAAGAACATCGATAAAGAGGCAAAATGTTTTGTCCCCAGTGATATGTAATTAAATTGGGCTATCTGATTCATCAATGCATCCGTATACAAGGTTATCCCTTCGAGATCGGTAGATGCTATTAGATTATCCCATGGAGATTTTACGCTTCCTTCTAACCTTATAGGAAATTAAATAGGCGGTGTAGGCAAACAGATCAGAGACAGGCATCAGAAGAGCCACACGATGAGGACAACAACATGCAACAAGACTTTGTACTCCTTGGTGAAGTTGTTCATTGCGTGGTTTGCCACTTCCACCTTTTGTACTATCGTCCTCACGTGGACGCCGCATCCATGTTGACCTGGCCAATCAACTCAGTAGTACACGAAACAGCCCGTGGTGACACGACAGAGTCTTGGGACAAGAGAGTGGCCATTGGGTCAAGATGCATGGCTGAAGGTGTACTTGCTGTAGTGTTTCATCAAAGAGCTCTCCCAAGGGGATGTTCCAACAGAGACCATCCTTGGCATCATAGATCCATGTCTCCTCTTACATCTCAAGGAAATTTTCCTGCTGCCCTCTAATCCTATGTAATGTGATGTTAATTTCATCTGCAGGGTGCCAGTGCCACTCAAATACTCTAGTTCCATTCATGTCCATTGAAGTGATTTGAGGATCAAATAACTATGGCATACGAGGCTCCGGAAAGCGGAACACACACGACATATATATAATGGTGTTTCGTCTATTATATTCCACTATATATCAATTTTCCTATTGCACATGGTACGCAATGATGCTTTCAATGAGCCGATTCACTCATCAGTATAGAAGGATATTTTGTATATTTAGATAACAGATCTCCACCCATTATATCACCTCTTGCTTGCTTTTAGTGCAGGTGGTGCACACTGATCGTGAATCAACAAAGAGGCTGCGGTGCTAACCACATGGGATCGTTCCATGAATAAGTGTGGTTTGGTTCTTGGAATGCGGATGGAGTTCGCCTAATCTTTTGATTGGACGTGGTGCTGATTGTTGAGGAACCCAGCGGAAAAATTGAGTGGTGATGCAAACCAAACGGCATGGATAAGTTCAATGTTCGAATTGGATCATTCCGAACTATGCGGTGGTGATGCAAACTAAACACATTTCACATGATCCGTCACAGGTTAATTGCATTCTAAGAAATAAGGCAAAATTCAGAAGAGTTGCTTCCATACAAATTAAAATTTCAGCACACTCGTCGTTCAGACATCTCCCATGAATATAAGAGCAAATTGTGATGGATTATTGATCTTCAAGACACTAGAATACAATTAGCGAGCTTCTGCAATGCTAACAAATTTGTATGACGTCTTTGCAATTGTTCTAGCTAGAGGAAACATAAATATATACATGGAAGAAATTAAAGAAATTCAGATTAATATAATCGTCGTAAACTTGCCTTTGTGTTAGTAGTTCTAATCTCAAGAACACCCCAAGAACATAGGAAGAGGCAAAACACTACAATCGACACTCAGATATAAAATCGACATTCAGATTTATCAATGCATTCTGAAAGAGAGCCACCCTATCCTACCCATTTTTAGATGGTTGTGGGGCTCCAGTTGTCTTGGAAATCATAAATTCTTCTTTTGGCTCTTACTGAGGGACAGGTTAAACACCAGGAACATGTTGAGGAGGAAAACATGCACCTTGATGACTACGGGATTTGTGTTCTCTATGATCAAAATATAGAAGAATCCATCTCTATACTTTGACCGGGCGCGGAGCGAAAAGGGCCGATGGGGGAGGAGGATGGGGACAGTGGTGGCGGAGGTAGGCGGTGGCGGCGTGGAGCGCGAGGATCCGCGTTGCGCCGGTGAGCAAGCCACCCTTTTCCCTTGTCTTGTGTCGCCGGGACCAAATTAGGGGTGCGGGAGGCTAGGCAGCCGGAGCGGAGGGCGGAGGAACAATGAAAGGCGGCGGCGTGGCCATGGTTGTGCCCAGCTCGGCACTTGGTCGACGACTCTCTCTCCTCGTGGGGCTGGTTGTACTGGGCCGGACTGTCCATCTCGACGATCTCTGCAAATATGGGCTTTGGCCCATATACTACATCTGAGCTTGCGCGCAATCTCGACGTGACCGATGAGCGGGGAGGCTGGGCTGCTAGCGCAACTGAGCCGGAGGCCCTTGTTGATCGCTTTCTCCTCTTAGTCCGGGCTAGGCTAGCTGGGCCTGTCCCCCTCATGATCTTTACAAATGTTTAGTGGGCGTCAGCTCATACCTGCTGGTCGGCCAAGGTGGTTGCGTTTGCGTCCATCTGAGGAAATTCTTGGGTGGGCTTACTGACTTGCTTCCATCGAAAAATTCAGTAAACTTGCTGTCGTTGAGAAATGTCACCCATGATCAAGAGCATATTGTGCAGCATGCCTTTTGTTGATGGCAATTGATCAAGAACACGGAAACACAATCAACCAGATGCTACCCTGCAATGTTAACAAATCTCTATGATGACCTCTTTGCGATCGTACGTTCTAGCGTGAGGAAACATATAGGAGTACAGTACAGGGAAGCAATAATATAATGCAGGTTAATCATCATAAACTCTCGTAGCATGTGTAGTTATACAGTCAAGAACATCATAAGAGACAAAAATGCTTTGTCCTCAGAGATATATAATTAAAATGACCATTCTGATTCTGCAGTGCATCCCTATGCAGCGTTCTCCCTTCGAGATCAACAAATGCCGTTACATTATTCGTGGAGATTTTACTAATAGCTGGTTTCCTTCTAACCTTAGGAAATTAAACAGACGAGTGTACGATGCAGAGAGACGGTCAGCAGAAGAGCCACGATGAAGACGACAACATGCAACAGAAGATCCACCTGCATTGCTGTACGCCTTGGTGAAGGTGTTCATTGCCTTGTTTGCCGCTTCCACCTTATGCGCCATCGTACTCACGTGGACGCCGCATTGAGCTGGCAAATCAATCAGCACTGTAGTACAGCAAATGTCTAGTAGTGACACAGTGGGGTCTTGGGACTGGAGTGTGGCCATTGGATCAAGATGCGAGCAGTTGATGTAGTCGATCATCATAGAGCTCTCCCAAGGGGATCTCCAGGCAAAGACTTGAGATCAAGGATCCTTGTCTCCTCGTACGTCTCAAGGGAATTTTCCTGTTTCCTTCTAATCCTATGTAATGTGATGTTAATTTCATCAGGATGCGACACTAATACTCCACTTCCATTCATGTCCATTGAAGTGATGTGAGGATCAATCGACTATGGCATTCGAGGCTCAGGAAAGCGGAACACATATGACATATATATAATGGTGTCTCGTCTGTTCTATTCTATCAATTTCCTATTGCACATGGTACGCAATAATGCTTTCAATGAGCCGATTCACTCATTATTCATCAATAGAAGGATATATTTAGACAATAGATCTCCGCCCATTATATTACCTGTTGCCTGCTTTCAGTGCAGGTGGTGCACACTGATCGTGAATCAAAGAGGGTGCACTGTGGTGCTCAGAACTGCACACCGCATGAGATCGTTCCATGAATAAGTGTGGTTTGGTTCTTGGAATGCGGATGCAGTTCACCTTATCTTCGATTGGATGTGGGGAATGTGGTGCGTTGTCTGCTGATTGTTGAGGAGCCCAACGGGAAAATTGACTGGGTGATGCAAGCCAAACGACGTGGATAAGTTCAATGTTTGGATTGGATCATTCCGAACTATGCGGTGGTCATGCAAACTAAACATGTTCACATGATCCGTCACGGGTTAATTGCATCCTAAGGAATAAGGAAACTGAAAGTACTCTAGCAGAATTCAGAAGAGTTGCTTCCATCCAAATTAAAATTTCAGCACACTCGTCGTTCAGACATCTCCCATGAATATAAGAGCAAATTGTGATGGATTATTGATCTTCAAGACACTAGAATACAATTAGCGAGCTTCTGCAATGCTAACAAATTTGTATGACGTCTTTGCAATTGTTCTAGCTAGAGGAAACATAAATATATACAGGGAAGAAATTAAAGAAATGCAGGTTAATATAATCGTCGTAAGCTCACCTCCTCTGTTAGTAGTTCTAATATCAAGAACACCCGAAGAACATAGGAAGAGGCTAAACGCTACATCGGAGATAAAATCGACACTCAGATTTATCAGTGCATCTATCTCTGCAGTGCCATATTCAGGATCGGCAGATTATGTTGCGCACCTGTTTATGTGTTTCATGGCCCTTTCAGTCATCATACGTACACATCTTAAGGAAAATTACCTGTTGCCCTCTAATCCTATGTAAATGCCATCTCCTCTAGAAGCGATATGATAGTACTCTAGGGCAATATTCTAGCTAGTTCCATTGGTCTCCATCAGTGCGGCGGAACAAACGGGTATATATCGTCATGAGGTTCACAGAGATGCACACATATATGGTGTTTCATACGTGACGTGGAATTACTTTCATTATCATGATATAACGATACAATGGGATTAAATAACAACGTACAATATGCTTTTAATGAATGGATACACTCATCAATAGAAGGATATTGAGATATAATTATACAGAAAAAAAAATTACCCTTTTCTATATTTTGTATGTTAGTATTCATTATCCAGTGGTTATGTTTGGTGGAGAGAGTGTTAGCATGTATATGTAACGGCACATGGGCAGGCTCCAAAGTATTTTCGCCAAAAAAAAACTAACCCAATCCATCTCGAGAGGGTGGTGCGGGTTGAAGATTAATTTTTTTTGAAAGATCAGGAGGAGCTAGAGGCTCCCACTGTAAAATTAAATTAAACAAAAGGATACAAAATACAAAGAAAGAAAACTACAAAACTTCAGAAAAGAAGCACCATAGAGAAACATCAGATTAAACTAAGGAACAAAGAAAGAGAGAAAAAAGAAAAGACCAAGGAGTTAGAGGAATTTATCCATGATTCTAATGAAGAAAACAGCCTAGCCTATATCCTTGCAGAAGGAAAGAAGCCTCTTCAGTTACATATCTTTTGAATTGTTGTACTTTGTGGGATTTGCATTTCTGAAAATAACATCATTTCTCATAATCCAATTACCCCAGCAAGAGATGATGAAGATATCCAGGGTAAACCTGAATGGCATCAGGGATCTCCATTCATAAAAGATTTGAGAGATAGTGAGCTGCTCGCTGAACTGAAAATTCAGGGAACCCCAACAAGGTTCGGTGAAGGGCAATGGAAAAGCAAGTGCATTACTATTTCATCAACTCGATTTACGGCAAAGAACACAATGATACTTTTCTATGATCATACCTTTCTTCTAACCATGTTGCGTGTACTTAAGCGATCTCTCTGGACTAATTAGAAGAAAATTTTGTGCTTTCCTTGACAAATTGTCTTCCAAAGCTTCTTAAAAGTTGGGTGAGCTTCGCCCATATCCCCGTTGCTTGGGCGAGTTTGGTTATGTTTGCATCCATCTCAAGAAAATCTTGGGTGGGCTTGCTGAATTCAGAAGACTTGCTTCCATCGAAAATATCAGTAAACTTGTCATTGTTGACAAATGTCACCCATGATCAAGTGCAAATTGTGCCACGTGCCTTTTGTGATGGCAGATTGATCGAGAACACTTGAAATACAATCACCCCGCAACGTTAACAAATCTCTATGATGACCTCATTGTGATTCTACATTCTATCAAGAGGAAACATACACAATAGAGGGAAGCAATTCTATAATATTGGTTAATCGGCATAAACTCACGTAGCATGTGTAGTTCTAAACTCTAGCTAGAACAATGCTAAAAAAACTCTAGCTAGAACAGCCAAAAACATTATAAGAGGCAAAATGCTTTGTCCCCAAAGGATATGTTATTAAATTAGGCTTTCGGATTCATCAATGCATCCGTATACGGGGTTATCCCTTTGAGATCGGTAGATGTTGTTAGATTATTCGTGGAGATTTTGCGCTTCCTTCTAACCTTAGGAAATTAAATAGGCGGCTGTAGGCGAACATATTTGAGACAATCATGGATCCTTGTCTCTTCATGCGTCTCAAGGAAATTTTCCCCGCCGCCCTCTAATCCTATGTAATGTGACGTTAATTTCATCTGGGTGCCACCCTAATACTCTATTTCCATTCTTGTGCATTGAAGTGATGTGAGGATTTTGGTTAAAAACTGATGTGAGGATGAATCAACTATGGCATACAAGGTTCGGGAAAGCGGAACACATATGACATATATATAATAATGGTGTGTTTAAACTATTATATGCCTCTATATCAATTTCCCATATGGTATGTAGTGCTTACAATGAGCTGATTCACTCATCAATACCAGGATACTTTTGTATATTTAGTACCCATTGGCTGTTTGTATTTGGTGCGGACTGCAAAAGTGATATATAGTAACATCGAATATGGAACGGCGCACACACATCCAAGACTTTTCCTTTCAGTT
The DNA here is from genome assembly GCA_015847255.1 of Hyparrhenia diplandra. NCBI lineage: Eukaryota > Viridiplantae > Streptophyta > Magnoliopsida > Poales > Poaceae > Hyparrhenia > Hyparrhenia diplandra. The sequence continues at coordinate 105,421 of JADLZK010011924.1, read as the reverse complement.
TGGTCTTCATGAGAATGGTGAAGGAGCAATTAGCAACTGAGGTCCAACAACAATTGTTTATGAGTCAAAATTTGGAGGATGACACGCTTTAGAGAATTGGACAAGTTCCATTGATAGGTCAAGAATCTGATGTTGTTAGATGTTGGATGGATCTTGTATTATTTTAGAAAGGCTGCATAAACTTTTGCCGGATTTTTATTAGACGCAGTATAAAAAACTAACACAAAAACAAATGGAATTACAACTTATATACATCAAGGCTATGCTCCCAGCGACTTTGGCACACAAGCCACACTACTCAACTGGTCTAACAAAAAAAAACACAAAACAAGTACACTTGCTAAACCATGCATATCTGGCTAACTCATCTCCAGCGATGGGTCTTGTTGACATTCGATACTGTTGAATTTCATCCTAGTGATGTTTTCACCTAGGAATGTATACTCCCTCTATCCCGAGAAAAAACGCATCGAGGCTTTCAAAAATTTTTTCACAAAGAATTCTAAAGTAGCCTGCTACTCCACCAGTACACCAGGCAGCCATAGGGTGGGTCATGGGAGTAGTACGGAGTCCGGACCATGCCACGAGTTCTAGCTCTCCTCCACTCATTTTGGGGACACATGTATGGTTGTCTCTCTAGAGTGTTCTCCCAGCCTTTGACACATGTAGTAATATCTTCCCACTCATAATGCTGCCTTTTAGTTTGTTCATTTGAAATGGTTACCAATATGTCAAATCATAGGGGTATTTTGGTAATTTCCATGCTACATTGGGAAGTGTGCCCAGTCCTTCAGTTGCATTTTTTGGTGGGACGGAGGAAGTAAGCATTTTGCCTCTTGGACCAGAATTGAAATCAGTAAGCTGAAAGGTCTTTAAACCGATAGACATATATAACATATTGGAGACGGAACAGATCATCAAAGTTGTTCTCCTTGCCTTGCTTTTGCTGACCTTCAAAATCGAGATCGATGGAACAGGATCATCACAAGGCCGCCCACGGTCTGCCGCGCCCTCGCTCACGGTTGTAGCGGCGCGTGCATTGCAGGGCGCGAGTGGGCGGCGGGGCGATGGTGTCGGCATGAGGGATCCAGCCCCGCTATCCCGGAGAGCCATCGTTTTCCCTTGCTTTCAGCGGCGGAGGCCCTTTTTGCTCCCGATTTCTCCATCTCAAGAAATTGATCAAGTACTTACCCTTGCTGAATTCGAAAGCTTTGTGCTTCCATCGAAATTGCAGTACATACATACACTCGTCGTTCGAGAGACGTCTCCCATGAAGCCCCCGAAAGACAATCACCCAAAACTTGCTGCTCTGTAATATATGTTAACAAATCTCTGTGATGATGCCTTCTTTTTGCGATTGTCGTCCTAGAGAGAGGAAACATATATATTACGGAATAAGCAATATAATGCAAGGTTAATCGTCATAAAATCTTCACCCTCAAGTGTTCTTGTAAACTCGAACAGCTCAAGAGCAACATGCATGAGAGGCAAAAACACTATTTAGTACTACATTCATCGTTGTCGGGTCATCTTCACAATCCGCCTGCAGGACCAGCTACCACTTTCGTGGAGATCTGACAGGTCGGCGTCCTTGTAATGTGCTTGAAGGCTCATCCATTCCTTGTACGCTTGAAGGAATTTTTCCTGCTACCCTCTAATCCTATTGAATGTTAATCTCATCGTGTCCATTGATGTGCACTAGGCTCAGGAAAACCATTGGTGTCCATTGTGATGCGCACAAGGCTAGCTCAGGAAAGTGCACGCATATGCATATATATAATGGTGGTTCTATATATGCCTCCATATATCAATTTCCCTATGCACAGGGTACATTATGCTTTCAATGAGTGGATTCACTCATCAATAAAAGGATATTTTGTATATGATACGATGTTACCATTCATTAACCCACTGGCCGTGTTTAGTGCAGAGAGTGCCAGCTATGCAAGGAGTAGGTTTGGAGTTCTCTGCCTTGAACATGTCAAAAATTATTTGTTAGTACTTGTTTGCAAAAAAAAACATTGTTAGTACTTGGTAGAAACAAGGGACGAAAAAAAAACTCTATTTACCACAAGAGCAGCTTCTTCCATTGTAGCTTTGGAGAAATGACACTGTTTTTGACAAGTGGGAACCTAAAACATATTTAGGTACTGTTCAAACAAGCACAAGCATATTTAGGTACTGTTCAAACAATTTTTGTGAGACACCGCCCAATCATTAACGGCAGTGGTCATAAACCTGAGGATTTCTGGGGTGCCGGATGCCGGGCTGCCTGAGGCTGGGCTTTGATAGCTAGGCCTATCCCCGGCACGATCTCTGCAAACGTTGGGTGGGTTTCGGTCCATAAACCCGCTGTTTGGCCGAGCTGGCTGCGTCCATCTCAGGGAATTGTTGGGTGGACTTGCTGAATTCAGAAGACTCAGACTTGCTTCCATCAAAAATTTCAGTACACTCATCGTCCATAGACGTCTTCCATGAACAAGAGCAAATTGTGCCGTCCGTAAAGAAAACAAAAGCGCAAATTGTGCGTCATGGCTTCTTGTGAACGGATTGATCAAGAACACTGAAAGATTATCACCCAAGTGCTGCCCTGCAACTCGTTAACAAATCTGTATGATGACCTCTTTGCTAGCAAGAGGAAACACAATACAGGGAAGCAATGTACAGATGACGTACTAGTTAGTTCTAAACTCGAAACAACTCAAGAACATAATATCATAAGAGGAAAACCGCTTTATTTGTCATTACAGATATATAAAATTGGGCATTCGGATTCTGCCGCTTTTCGTGGAGATTTTGCTAGTCAGCTTTGTTCTGATTTGTCCCATGGCTCCTCAACTACTCGTACGTGTGAAGGAAAATTTCCCGCTGCCCTCTAATCCTATGTATCAATGTTAAGTTCATCTGGGTGCCACGCTAATACTCGTGACATCCGTGTCCATTGAAGTGATGTAAGGATCTTCAACCAACTATAGCATGCAAGGCTCAGGAAAGCGTGCACGTATCACATATATATAATGGTGATTCTATATATGCCTCTCTATATACCAATTCTCTTATACATACAGGTAGGCAATGTACGTTATGCTTTCAATGAACGCTCATCAATAGGAGGATAATTCCTATATATATCATGTTACCATTCACTACCCATTGGCTCTGTAGCAGGTTTGGATTGTTCTTCCTTGAAATATGGGCAAAAAAAAGCTTTATTTCCAACAAGAGCATGCAGCTCCGATCCTTTCCATTATTTAGTCTATTAATTTGTCTCAAGAATGACACTATTTTTTCACATAGTGCAAACCTAAAACGCATTTGTACATACTGTTCAAAGGAGCACACTAGCTTAGCAACGTTAAGAAGGAAAGTCTTATCAAGCCTTGTCTTAGCTATTGCCATGTCTTTTTTAATGTTTAGGATTAAAAGATTAGTTTTGTGTGTGGTTTGGTTATTTGTATCACTTGATGACTTGCCCGGGAGAAAGTCTGAGTATGGAGAAACTCGTAATAAGAATATGACCAGATTTCTCCCCTGGGTCTGGGAGGATGGCCGGTTGTTTTCCATTTCATCGTTAATCTATAAAAAGAAAGCTTATACGGCGCTCAACTCAATGAATATAACTCCTGCTGTGATTTACTAATAATTGAGTTAAGCCAATGTAAAAAAACGGTTGTTCCAAATATACACGGAAAAATGACTTGCTCAGCATGAGAATAAAGGGAAACAGAAACGAGACATCCTCCAAAAAGAAAAGTAGTGTCATCGTCACATCAAGGAGTTTGTATGAATGAGTTGGCACTAAAAGAGGATATGAGTCCTAGTGCACCCAAGTCATGCGTGTCTTGATGCATAGGCTGGTATATGTGTGGAAAACAACCAGCTTTCTCCAAGAACATCCTCGATAATCATTCCTGATGCCTTCAAATTATACACAAACGTCTCATCCCAGACCTACCAATGCAGTGGAATTGGCACCTAGCACTATGGAAATGGCTGCTGAGTTATGCTGCATATGTGCTAGCTTGGGTTTTGTTCCTGACATCTGAGTGAGCATGAGCTCATATTATATTGAAGAGGCTCATGTGGTCTTGGTGTAGGACTATATAGGTACATTGAAGCCATGCCTTGTCCTTCCTATCAATATCACATATTGTTTTAGATGATAATGTTAGTTCCACAAATAATGATGCAGGAACTGAAATTCTGCCCAACTTGGGGCTGGGATTCCACATTCAGATAAGTAGTTGAAGACGAATTATGCTGGCCGAGTGTGCACAATGATATGCATGCAGTGCTCCAGTTCATCCGCAGGGTACAATGAAAACAAGGTGTGCTAAAACTCTTTTTTTTTGCTCAGTTTAATAAATTGCATGTAGGGGTGTGTAAACCCCTCCAATTTCATCAAAAGAAAAAAAATAGCAAGACAAGTTGAAACTCCAATGGCTTGTCTGTGCTGTCAAGTTAATTACCTCAATGGAGTCTATAAGGGAGGAGGCTAAATAAATTAACAATGCCATCGAAATTGTAATTTCCTTGACGTTTAGAAACCTTGCACGCATGGCTTTTGAAGAATTAATCAGGACACTGAAAAACAGTAATAACCAAGGGCGCTGCAGAACCTGTTAATGTAATCTTTCCATCAAAAAAAAAACAAGTCTGTACTCTTTATAGCCTGTTTGCAATTGTGGAAGGGGTGATAGTTTTCTTCCAATTCTGAAAAAAACAAGACTGTTTGAAGTTGTACGTAATGTCCTTGGCGAGGGCACGGGAGCGAGTCTGTAGTGGCGGCGGTGAGCACTGTGTGTGGATCTGGTTCGAGGACATTGGTGTCTCGGTAACTACAACTGCTGAGCTGCATCGGCCTTGTAATCTTGAGCAGCACACACCCAAAAAGTCCCATGATCGCATTTCTCCTCTCATTTGTTGTGCTGTGTTGTGGTGACTGGTGACACAATCTCCTTGATTATGGCGGATTTCTGGGCTATGCCCTTCTTTGTAAACTCTTGGTTGTAAGCATTTAACCTTGGATGTGAAGGCTGGAATGAAAATTCCTTTATCTAAAAAAAAAAATTCCAATGGGCAACGTGACTGGGATTTAATTTCTGCTTGCATACTATTAGTTGGGCATGTGAAAGCATGTGTTTTGGCTAGTCATCAATTTCGGTATGGAACTCTTCTTGTAACTTCCAGCTGGTAGGCAGCTTTTAATATTCTCCTAGGGTAATTGTTAAATGTGAAAGAAAAGTTCAGACATATGATTGACGCTGTTTGCTTGCTAGCTCTTTTGACTAATTACACAACAACTTGAGAGATCCGGTCCAATAATGTGTTGGTTGATTCATTATTGGGGATGTACATACAATTCTCCAAACAATTAAAGTTAATTTTACAGAGGGGTAAAACTTTTCAAATAATGGTTTCTTGTGCACAGAGAAATACAGGTGTAAACTATTTACATGTTACTAGTTTTATGAATGTTTGAATTATAGCAAGCAAGCAAGGTTCGGCATCAGTACTGACAAACAGATCTCTAACAATTATCATACTTGATGGCTGTGTTTAGTGCAGGTGGTGCTGACTGCTGAGCGTCTGGGCACACTGATGGCGAGTCAAGGAAGCTGAGCTGGCTGCACACAGCGTCAATCAGATGTGTAATTAGTCAAAAGAGCTATCTCCAGCTCAACAACGAATCATTGAGGGACGGGGCTTTTCAACCGACATAGAGCACATCATTGCGAAGTAGGTCCAAAATAGATGAAAATATGCAGCTCCAGAGCTGAAAAGTGAGTGAGGCTAATTCCTGATGCCTTCAAGTCCTACACAAACATATGATATACTATCATCCATACAAGATTGCAATGCAACAGTTGCATTGGCACCTATTGCTGAAAACGAGTGCAGCATCCCGTAGACTTATATATGTGTGCATGCTACAATATCAATTTGGTTTTAATGCCTGGTGTCTGAGTGAATGTTATCTCATATATATAAAGAAGGTCCATGCTGCTTGTATATTCAGTTGGACAAGTAGGTAACATCAACTCAAATGCAGTTGAAGACAAATAATTGTATGCTCTACATGGCTGTAGGACATGATTGTTAGGGGAGATGATGAGTATATATAATGCTGAAAGAAGAGAAGAAGAACCGAGTAGCGGTATGTCAAGGATGCTGAGGAAGAGCTCGTTCAGATATCACTCAAACCAGTATTCATATTTTTTTCCTCTTTAGCCATCAATTACGGTTATGACAAGATAGTTTACTAAGATGAATTTGCAAAACTTGGTTAAAAGGAACCATCAACAAGCCGCAGAGGTCAATGTCCTATGTACTACTTTAAAGTAGAATTATCTAGTGCACAAGATAGAATTATATGTGCTATTTCATTCATTCCTTTTCTATCAGCAAGATAGTTAGAATTCAATTTTAGCTTGCAACAACCATGATTAATAGGCAAATTTTAGCTATGTGTTGTTCACGAACATAGCTTTCTTACACAATTTATTTACCATGAATAAGAGGCAAATTGGCAGGCATGGGTTTGTGATGGAGTGAATTGATGAGCAGGACACTAAAATTAAGACAACTAGATGATACCCCGTGCATAACTGTGGAACTTTTAGCGTTGTTTAAATTTAAAAGAAGAGATTATGAAGAGAAGTGGAGAATGTCCAGATAAACAATGAATAAATATGTGAAATTATGATGGTTCATCCCATATTACAAACTTCAGTGGACATGGCAGGGACGGCTCACGGCTGTGATACCAGTAGTAAAATAAAAGAAGTTGGGAGCAACGATAGTTTCTCACATCACTTTCAGCAACTATCTTAGCATCACTCTTCTCTTCACGTAGAAACAAAATGCCCAAAAGTAGAACAATCTTGTCCTTTTGGCTTGAAATCTTAAAATTGGGAGACAATTACTCATCTTGAATGGCTAATAAAGACACAAAAGAACGCCTAAAAATCAAACGGTATCGATCTCTCCATAAATAAATGTATATATAGATATATAGAAGAGGAAGTCATGCTGAATTAGTGGAGTGATTGATGAATTCCCATGCATAGGAGATGGATAATGAATTCACAGGGTGACAGACCGGAACGTAAGTTTTGTGCAGCCTTCAGGCCAGCCGCATTTTGTTAGCTACTCTCCTCTGCCGGTTTATAGTAGGCCGCATGTTATCTGCTCCTCTGCCTTGTCGGCTGCTCTGCTTTGTCCACTGGCATCCTCTCCGTCCATGACGAGGTCGGAATCGGCTTCTTGAACTGTGCGAAGCCACTTGGCTTTGGCGGCCCGGTGGACGGACTGGACTGCTAGTTCCTCCATTGAAGATTGAGTAGGGCTAATTCCTGATGCCTTCAAGTCCTACACAAATTCCTCATCGTATACAAATGTTGTGCAGTCGGAAACTATCTGTTCAAAATGGGTGCTGACTCCACACAAAAATGTCTTCTACATATCAGTCGTTATTGTCTTGTGCATGTGTAGTCCTTGGGTTTCAATATAATGCTAGTTATCTGAATGAGCGAGAGCTGTTGTATAGTATATATAAGGTCCATGTGATCTTGGAGCAGGGTCGTACGTTCAGGACAGGTGTCTTAATGTGGCGTCCAGCTGAAATTATGTTGAAACCCGTCTCCTCCCCCCTCAGCGTCGTCCATCCGCTGGGCGGCTCGGGGCGACCCGGCCTCCCACGCCCCAGCTCTCCGGGCGCCGCGGATCCCGGCCGCCGCCGCCGCCCTCCGAGCTGCGGTGGCGGCGGCCAGCTGCTCGCGCTCAAAAGGTTGCTCGCAGCTCCCCACCTCCTCCCCTTCCCTCCTATCCTCTTCTCCCCCCTCCGTCGGCAGCTTTTTCCCGGCGCCATGGGCGGCCGCCGACGACCTTTGGCTGCGGATCCGCTGTCCCTCGGCCCGGATCCGGTGTCCCCAGGACCGGATCTCGTGCGTGGTGCGCGGTCGGGGCGTCGGGCGGTGGCTGCGTCCGTCGAGTCAAGTGCTCGCGGGCGACGGCCTACCGGGTGCTCTGCTGGTCTGCTGGACCCTCTTCGGGTGACAGCCAGGCTGCTGCTCTGCTGCTCCCTGCACTCCGGCGTGCTGGGCACCGCTGACCTCGCGTCTAGCGGCGTTCCGCGCCCAAGGTGGTCGGTGTGCGGGGCGTCGCGACGGATGCGGGCGGCGTTCCGGCGCCCAAGGTGGTCGGTGTGCGGGCGTCGCGGCCGGTGCGGGCGGCGTGGCGAGACGCGTATGTCGTCTTGCACCGTGGTGGTGTGGGCGGCTGCGCTGATGGTGCGTCATCGACGCCGCGCTCGCCCCATTGCGTGACATGGATGCCCGAAGCTCCGAGCGAAAGCTCATCCCGATGTGTCGGGCGGACGACGGTGACGACATTTGGCGTCGCACCCTTCCTGAAGGCGTCATCTTCGAGTCTCTTGCTCCTGTCATCGCTACGTCTCGTCGCTCCCCCGTCATGGTCGTCTTGCTGCCCTTATTTGCGCTTCATGTCTCTCCTCACCTAGTGTCTAGCTAGTAGTTGTTGCAGCTGTTGTCGTGGTCGTTTCCGGCGGATGCTTTGCCGCTGAGGTTTTCTTCGTCGCTGGGCGGATGCTTTGCCGCCGTGTATCCTCTTTGTTCTTCGTCGCTTGGTGGATGCTTTGCCGCCGTGTATCTTCTACGAGCCTGCGTTTCCAGCGTGTGCGGTGCCGCCGAGGTCGCAGTCGCAGATCGTGTTCCGGCGGATGCTTTGCCGCTGTGGTGGTTTCGGTGGATGCTTTGCCACCGAGGTCGTGTTCCGGGCGGATGCTTGGCCGCCAAGGAGGTTACGGTGGATGCTTTGCCACCGAGGTCGTTTTCCGGCAGATGCTTTGCTGCCGAGGTGTATCATCTACGGCTCTGATCACTACTAGCTACCTAGGTGTTGAGTTATCTTTTGTATAGGCGCAGCTTGCTGGGGTTGTTAGGTGGAGGGTTCCCTGCCCCTCGCTTTTCTTGCTTTCATTTATGTTTAAGGTCTTCGTCGGTGTTTTATCCTGTGATGTCTTCTCGGCATCGGGGATTGTTGTATTTGGATTTGGTTTTCCTCCTCTTAATGAAAAACGGGTGAACGGCCCGATCGTGAAAAAAAAATTATGTTGAAAGTTGTCCAAGACAATTGCTCTGGTCTGGATAACTATACATATGCACGGGCATACTCCAGTCCTTCACTCTGTCACCAATTCATCAACATGAACTCCGCTAGAAAGATGCTGGCTTATTTTAAAAATATAATCTGTATGAAAGATCAGATAGATTAATGGAATTTATTACTATATCAGAAGCTCTCATTTTCTATTCTGGCACCGGATTTATTTCCTTGTCCCGCATGACTCTCTCCAGAACGTTAATCATGGCTCTAGCTAGTTACATCAATTTGTTGCTAGGATTTAAGTCCATTTCACCGAGAACTTGGGTGCTTATTTATTCTCAACGATGAATGATAATGAAAAAACAGTTCGGTTTGATCATGTTTTTTTATACATTCAAGGGATTGATTCAGTCATCCACGAAAGGATATTGATATTATTATATAATTATACAAACTGTAGTAGGTTTATCGAGAGTGATAGTAGGTTTGTCAAATTGCCGATGAGCACTAAGATTTATCTAGTTGCCTCCCACCCGGTCTCCCATATATAGCATATGACCTGTTGTGATTTGCTAGAACTAAGCAGTGCTAGAAAATCTCTGTTCTAATGTTTTTTCATAGATGTTTGTTCGGTACAATATACAAACTGTAAAGTATGCTAATCAACAAGAGAACAAATGGAAACTGAAACACATCATCAAATAAGATAGGGCCGGTGCAGTCTAATATAATCTTGAAAGCAGTACAATAATGACCAGAATTAAATTGGCTTGCATGAGTTCCAAGTAGAAGAGGTTCAGCTGTGATGCAAACAAATGGTGAGCAAACGAACCGCAACATTAGGTGTTCAACCGGCCGCATAGATGTGACACCTGACTTCCACGAGCATCTCTTCCGGAAGTAGTTCGACAAATGACGAAGAGAAGCATCCCTAGCACATAGATGAGTGAGGCTAATTTCTGATGCCTGCTAATCCTACACAAACATATATAACATCGATATGCAAATGCATTGGAGTAGTTGGCAATTGTTGAAAAGGAGGCCGGGCAACATCCCATAGCCTCGTATATATGTGTGCGTGCAGTAGCCCTTGGGTTTCAATGCCTAGGGTCTGAATGAACGTGAGCTCATATATATAAGGAAGGTCCATGTGTCTTGGAGATTTAATTAGACAAGTAGATAACATAAAGCAGCCCGCACATGCTGGTCGTTGAAGACGGATAATTACATGCTGTGCGTGACTATACAACATGATTGGTTGGGGGATTGAAATGCTGAATCATGTCAAAATTAGCTTTTCATCCTGCTATTACATCTTCTTTGTGTTCAGTTCAACACTGTTTGGTAAATACCGAAACCGAACCGAACCGAATTTCTTCGGTACCGAGTTTTTTTTAGAACTCATCGGTACATTTCCCGAGGAACCGAATTTGCATAGGTACCGAAGAACAGAACTGATCGGTTTGGTTTTACCGAATGCCAAGGGTGAGTGGTGTGTGTAGTATCTCACTAGTCTCTGCCAACAGGGCGATAGGGCTCGCCCGCCATAACCCCAGCTGGCCCTCATTGCCACTGGATCATATATATCAGAGCTTGTTACTAAGCTTGGATATAACCATGGATAAGAGGTATCTTGGCATGAGTTTGTCATGGAAATGAATCAATCAGGACACTGAAAAATTAAGACAATATATAACCGAGCTGCCATTCGTTAACAAAATAAATTTGTAAGCCTCTTAGCAATTATTGCAGAGGAAAAACGATGCAGGGGAAACAATGATACAGCCTGGCCGAACTGCTAGATCCTCCTATCGTTCCATACTAAAAAATTCAGACAGGACGAGGAGAGGTTCTGGCTAGAGATGAAATGGGCATCTTGATTTACCCGTGCATCGATCGGTCTCCAGTGTCATCTTGGTGGCATCCTGATTATATCCAATTGGTCGAACATTTTACTAGTTGGCGTCCCCTTATTTATTTTTATAACTCATTCCATCATCATAGGCGGCAAAGACAATTTCCTGATGCCCACTAATCTTATAGAGTGTTTCATCTAGGTGCCGGCCACTGGCCTTAACACTCTAGTAGTGATGATCATGTCCACTCTTTAACGCGAAGATCGACTATGCCATGCATAACTGCTTGAAATGCACACTCACCGGCCAATTTAATATATATGCATTCGATGATAACAGAAATATACACGCTAACCCGCCAAGAGAAGGAGTTAGATTATATATCCAGAAAAAAAAACTCTTTCATATATTATTGTATTATTTATTTATGTTACCATTCGTTAGCCATTGGCTGTTTTTAGTGCAGGGAGTGATAGTATGGTAGGCATACGGAAAGGCAGATGGGCACTAATAAACTTTTTTTAGGGAAAACAGGAGGGGTTTTACCCCTACTGTGCTTTTATTAAAATTAAACAGTAAAAAAGTACTGTACAATAGTCTCATGAGACAAAGAAAGAAACAAAGAAAATAAGAGAAATTACACAAAGGCTTCTAGCCACTAATAAACTTTTATTTGTCCTACAGAAACATCTCATAATATAATGCAGCAGTAGACACCTATATATTGTTGAAACAAGGGTGTAGCATGCCAGCATCAAACATGCCCCTGCTCTTGCCCTATGCAACTGGATCCCTGTCAAAGTGACCCTGGATCTCAGCCACCATATATATATGGCGTCCCGGCTCAAGAACAGTGAGGGGTCGAGGGACAAGGTGACGACAGAGGTGATGGAGTGGTGGAGGAGGTTCTCAGTGGTCCGCGTGCAGAGGAGGAGAGCATGTAGTCGGCCGGAGAGGTCGGACGGAGAAGGACCATGGGGAGGCCAGAGCGGTTGGGCGGAGGAGGACGAGAAGCGGATCAGTGATGTGATGGGATGAGAATTGGAGACTCTTGGTCCAATCTTATCCAATCGGCCAAGAATTGGCTCCAATCGGGCCTTGTTCCTCCCTCAACAAAAGGCCTCATCGCTTCTATATATATCCATTCATGAGTTCGGGCTGGGCTAGGCTGACCCACAACACATGTCGTTTGTCCTAGGCCTATATATTGAAGTGTCTATGAGAAACCAAAGTAGTAACTAATCCAAGATATAAGTATTTTGCACACTTGTGTTGAATATAAAGCTCTTGCATTATGGCAGAATCTGGAGTAGAAGTGATGAGTGAATGGTGAAACGATGAGATACCTACTATAGTATCAGCAAAGGTGATTGCCAATATCGTTGGGAAAACTAGGAAAGTAGTATGAACAGGGACCGTAAAGTCATGCACACTCCTCATTCCACATTTGGTAAGCAATCTTAAACACCACCTAATACCGTAGATTAATTAAAAGCAACAGAGGTTAAATGAAGAAACTCAGTTTTGACAATTGAACTATAGCCGGTTTTATTTAGCTGTGCTACTAAAAAACCATATACTCTTTTTTTTACCACTGAACTATGAAAATCGGACAAATTCAACCATGATTTTACAGGTTTAAAGGTGGTTGATATGAAGCCATTTTTACTGAGAGAGCCCTGGTCGCATCGCGCCAGGCTGCGAGACCGGTACCGGCAGCCAAGTACGCGACGGGAGCAGGGAGCACATCGGCGATGAGGTCTGTGCACGTGGTGGCTGCCGCTCTGTGTGCCCCTCCTACATCTGGTCCCTCCTCGTCGTTGTATGAGGCGGGGGTGCCTTGCCGGCAAAGCATGGCGTCGTGGGCGGCTATCACTGATGGGTTGGACGGGTCTATTTTGCCATTTCACTCCTACCTATTGGCTATTGCATACTTTCTTCCGTTCCTCTATTTTTCATTTCTTTATTCCAAACAGTCCCTAAGTGTTGATGCAAATTTACGGGAAGCCACCTTACCTTATCCATATGAATTAATTGGAAGACATCAAGAAGCATTTAGTTCATTTTTCTCTCCAATCCAGGCCTTGAAGCGCCCTATATATCGTCAGGTCATTTCATAGTTTTGTCCATCGATGTGATCTGGTGCTCAAAATCACATGAATAAAGGTTGCCCTATGCTCGATTGCAACAAAGGTCTCCCTAAGCCTTCTCCATTGTTGGCATGGTAGGCTTCTTGGTTAGTCTCGCACTGTCGCTGTCGCTGCAGCAGCACAAACATAATTTCCGATGCCTTCCAGTCCTACACAAACACGTTTCATCAGTACACATGCAATGCAGTTGTCACCTATCACTGTTGAAAATGGGTGTTGAATTATGTGGTTTGAGTGTGTGCTTGGGTTTTATTCCTGGCATCTGAGTGAGCATGAGCCCATATATGTAATAGAGGGGTCCATGTGGTCATGGTACATGTACATTCAATCCATGCATTGTCTTTCCTAGCTATTAATTCCACACATGACGATGACAGAGCTGAAATCATGCCTTCCCCTGAGATTCATTCGGAAGAGTATCTGTATTGAATTGTGAGTCATATGCTTGCAATGCTCAGTCCCACCATTCTCAGTCTCCAACCACCCTGCATAATTGTGTTAATTTCAGTCGTCTATAGCCATCTTTTACTAATTGAGGTTGGTGTTAATTAATTGTGTTTTAGTATGTTCATGTCATTAGGCTTGTGATTCTAATAATTAGGATCCAATTCGCAAGTTCTAATATCAGCTTCCTCCAAGTTCGATCGACTTTCTCCTATGATCACTGCTACAATAAAGATATATAATTGTTGCCAGAAAATTGTAGAGAGCACATTTTTTATTGCCAAAATATGTTTAATAAATAATGACGGTATGGTGAAAATCTAACAAGTTTTGGTTATGTTTAATTTGGTTGCTCGGCTGGTCATGCTAGAACAACTTGGTTCAGCCGAGCTGCTGTTTGGTTTGAATGATTCAGGAGCTGTCATGGCTAATTTGGGAGCCCACCGGTCTGGATCATACAGGCAACGAAGCACGCCCTAAATTCATATATCCTCACGTCCCTTTGTTCCATTCCCGGACATTAATTCTGTTTCCCCATATGCAGTCGGCCGGTGCCTGGCAGCTGATGCCGGATGGGATGGGAGGCGGGCGACAGCAGCTTCTCCCATCAATGTGGCCTCGTTTAGTTGCACGTGAAGAAAATCGAAGGGACCGTGGACTGGAGAGCAGAGATGAGTTTGTTCTGGGTTTGGGCTGCTGGGCTCCCATATGTGGTCTAATGCAAAATTATTAAGAAAATGTCTAGTTGGTTAATTGGGCTGTTTTGAGGTATGTGTAATTTTCAAGAGGAGTATTGTTGAAACAGTTCTCTTCAAATAACTGCTAAGAAATATCTTCTTAATGAAAACAGGCTGAACATCCGATGGAGAAAAAAAAAAGTGCCAAGAAATCGTGTCATTTGAGTCCTCTGCTCACTCCGATGATTGCTTCGGATCATGCCAATAATTTATGTGATTTGCGTTGCCTTATCACACAATTAGACAAGCCCAAATTGACACATATGTCATCTGGGAGCAAATCATTTTGCCGTGTTCATCCATGCATATGTTGGATGTCGACTTTGTGGGAACTACAACCACCATCTGTATTAGTGCAGGCTGCAAAGGTTTGCGCTAAGCTTTTCCATCAGTCGCATGCTAGGCTAGTGTCACACTGTTGATGTCGTTGCAGCATCACAAACATATTTTCCGATGCCTTCCAGTCGTAGATAAACAACTCATCATCGGTACATATGCAATGCAGTTGGCACCTATCACTGTTGAAAATGAGTGTTGAATTAAGCCATTGTCGGGTGTGTGCTTGGGCTTTATGCCTGGCTTCTCAGTGAGCATTTTTGAAAAGGAGGCTTCTCAGTGAGCATGAGCTCATATGTATATATAGAAGATGTCTATATGTTCACGGTACAGGTACATTCAAGCCATGCCTTGTCTTTCCTCTAGCTATTAATTCCACACATGATGATGACACAAACTAATCTAAAAAATGGCCGAACTATGGCACATCTGTAGTCTTTGGAGTTTTAGAAACATCATTCTTTTACGTCACTTTCTTGAAACTGTGGTTTTTGTATGCATAGGGATTATGAAACCACAATTTTATGGCATCACAGTTCCCTAAAGCTACGTCATCCAAACAGGCCCTAAAGAGAGACAAAACAGAATCAACCAAAAGAAATGTTGCCTTCATCCGACACTAACAATCGAATAGTGCCATCACCATGAGAAATCAGTTTGAAGGAGTATGTTTGCTAGTCGAAGAGAACTGTTGAACTTATATTGATTTTTTTGCTACTATCTCCAACTTATTTACATCGAAATGTTGGAAGAAAATCTTATGGCAATATTTATATTTTGTTTGATACAAATATTGCCTTGTGAGTTAGGATATAAGTGGAGCATTGGGAATGGTAGAAAAGTTAAGTTTTGGGAGGACAATTGGCAGGTCACTCAAGCTTAGCAATTCAATATTGGGACTTGTATGTCTTAGTCCAGAAACGTTGCTTATGGGATGGTGTAAATCTTAAGTGCACTTTTCGTAGGGGGTTAACCAAAGGCTTATGAATCTATGGGATGAAGTAGTTCAGTTATTCTACCATTACTTACTCGATAATGAAGATTCTTTAGTGTGCAGTTTGAATCAAAAGGAGTTTACTCTTCTCGGTCGATTGTTAACTGCATATTATGCCTATTCATGTTCTTGCTTGTCCGGCAAATCAAAGTTCCTCCTAGAGTTCACTTCTTTCTTTGGTTGCTTTCAAAAAAAAAAGAAATTTGACTAGAGATAATGTCAACATTAGGAAAAAACTAGATGATTTATCCTGCCTTTTTTACAAAGAGAATGAAACGGGTCAACATCTTTTCTTTGAGTGTATTGTTGCTAAGCAGATGTGGTTGCATATGTCTGATATACTAGATAGACAGGTTGGTAGTGATTTCATATACTAGATAGACAGGTTGGTAGTGATTTCACTTCTATTGGTCAGATGTGGCTTAGCAACAAAAAGTACTTAGTTCATAATATGTTTTGTGCTGCTGCCCTGTGGGGCCATTGGAAACTAAGAAATTTCATTTGTTTCCAGAAAGGTCCTTGGTTGGATGTGAGAATCTTGCTATTCAACATCTATGCTCTCCTGCACACCTGGATGATCCTTTGTCCGGAGGAGAAGAGACAGGAGTTTTCAACAAGACTCTCATGGCTCAAGCTGATTGCGTCCTCACCAGCAAGGATATGTGGCTGACAAAGCAGGATAAGTGGGATCAGTATATGTTCCTTAAGGCGCAGGACTGGGGAGATACTACTGTTCCAGCAGAAGTGATGATGAAGCTATCATGAGATGAAGACCAGATGGAGTCCAAGAGAAGGTGGTTCAGTCTGCTTCCGGTGGAGGAGAGTGTTTGAGCCTGTGATATGCTTTTCTTGTATTCTCGGTCGTTGTTATTTGCTTTCCGTGTTGCCGTCGTGCTTGCTATACTGAACTGTATGGACAGATGAATCCCATCTGAGAACTGAACTTTGCATCCTGGTCCTTGCTTAATGCAATGACAGGGGCTGAATGCCCTTTAATTCAAAAAAAATATTGCCTTGTGAAGAACTTAAATGTTTATATTCTACTAGAGAACCACTTTATTGTTTCGATCTAGGCCACCAGATTCTCCAGCCTTTCTTTTACGATCCTTTTTATTGTGAAAAGTGAACTGAATTCCAATGAAATTCCTGTGAAATTTCTATAGAATTTTTGTGTTCCAAATGAGCCCTCAATGGGCAACATAGATGTCCTCTCACATCTTGAGCACATTGTTCAGGAGTAGGTCGACAGGTCGAGGCAGTCTGCTGTCCAACCTTTCCCTAATGGGTGGGAATAAATTCCTGATGCCTTCAAGTCCTACAAAAATGTCTCATGTTCAAATGCAATGCACTTAGCAGTTAGCACGTATCACTCCATTCCACATTTCACACATAATGCCTTATTATATCAACTGTTGTAACTGCACTAGTAAATCCAAATGTCCATTTTTCTTATATCTGAACGAGCACGAGCTCATGTATAATGGCGTCCAGCTAAATAATGCTGAACATTGTGGAAGACAATGCTCTGCTCTAGATGACTATATTCACATGCATGCTCTAGTCCTCAAGGGTGGATTCTATTAGGAATTAAGGTGGATCATGCCACTGTCTCATCATGAACTCCACATGTAAGATGTGGCTTATTCTATTAAAAATAATAATATGCACTAAAGATCTGACAGTTTAATCAGCCTGGACTGTGTTTTTCTAGTCCTACCTCTACTACCTTACTCAGGGTTGTAGCTAGTTAGATCAATTTTGTTAGTTAAATGTTTCAATATTTTCATAAAAAAGTTAAATATTTCAATAGCTCTCTCAAACTCTAAAATACCTATGTTTTGTACCTACTTTAACAAGGTGCTACACACCTGAAAATACACGGATTCTTTCCAAAAGAATTTGCATGTATTCTGTTGCTCACAAATCCTGTTTCAGGAATCAAGAAAAAGGAAACTGTCGTACTACTTGTGGTGGAGGTAGCCTGGCGCCCACAGAGGTTGCAACTGAGTGATCGGACACTGCATTGGAGAGCCAGCCTTTCCTTGATTGTGCCACAGAGATAGGTGCATCGTCTTCCTTAGCGCCTGCTCTGGTCTCTCCTCGTGGTCTGTGGGGCTGGCCCATATACTAGCTGCTGGACCAAAGCCTGTTGTGTAAGGAAATTGAAACTCCCGACGCCTTCCATGCCTATAGAAAATGTTTGGTCGATCCAAATGCTGCAATGAAATCGTGATCTATCTATACCACATCACCTCTCTCTCTCTCTATATATATCCACCTAAGAATTTGGCAAGTCTATTCTATTATTATTGTTGAAAATGGACATGGGTGCTCCATCCCATACCCTCTCCTTATATAGACTGGTTAGCTGCTGGCTTGTAGTAGTGTAGTCATTTGGGTGGTGTTGCATTGCATCTGATCATGAGATATATATATATACAGACCCGACCATCTGTTAACAAAGGGGCAACACATGTAGGCCATTGAACTTTAGTGTAGCATGCCCTTAATTAGCTTGGTACAATCGAAAACTGCAGTAACTCATCGCTCATGGAGTACACATGCTATTGTCTTACGAAAATGTACCATCCATGAGTAAGAGGAACAAATTATGCAAGGCTTTGTGATGGATTGAACAGGACAATGAAAGACAAAAATGGAGCTGCAACTGCAACTCATTATTAGCGATTAAATTTCTGTCGCCTCTTTACAATTGTTGATTTACAAAAGCTATGTTGGGGCAACGTCACAGCCTGTAATTACAAAAAACGAGCAGAAGTTGCTTTTTTTTTTGGGAAAAAGGAAAATGAGCACCACATTCGGTGCATAGAGTATGCAGCACACCCCGATCAACCATCTAGCTCCCAACTGGCGTATTAGGACACCACGGTAATTGACAGAGGCGCATCTGAGTGCCAGAAACCACCTGTTATGATGTTTTATTTCATCATACACAACAGAATATAACATGTTGAACAAGACAGAGTAAGGCCTACTAGATATTTGGATACAAAATGCTTGATTTGTAGTTTATAAAGCCTTGGTTCTGCCAAAACATTACCCGTCTTTGGAATCTAAGAAAATTCTGTCTTGGCATATTCCCCCCTAAAATACCACAATTTTATATGTAACCGGATTAGTGAAACCAGAGTTTTATGATTTTACAGTTCTTTTTTTTTCGCGAATACGCAAAAAGATTTGCATATCTTTGCATTATGAAGAATAGAGTTTTCGGTACAAACAACGCACATCTTGTGTGCTAAGTGGTCTAACAGCAACAACTGGACCAACGTATAGTAGCAGACTGCCTCCGGATTGGTATTACATAAAGGAAATGACCAAAGTGCGAGCTTCACTGCGCCCTATGTGTCTTCGATGAAGAGCTCCCACACGTGCCAGTTTAACGCCGGAAACGCCGCGCCAAGGGCCTCCACCTGGCTCGACAACAAGTTCCCCGAATGCAATGCATGGAGTATTCCCTTATGTACGCCGGCGGCGCTGCGCCGAACCGCTGCTCGAGGAGTACCGCGCCCGCTAGGAGGCGGTACGGTTCTAAACAACTACGTCATCCAAACATACATCACTTAAAAAGAAGCCTTTAGGTTTTATAAATGAATGCCGAGAGTTCACGTCTCTGAATGAATGTGACATAAATCATATATATAAAGAAAGTTCATGCTGTTTTGAAGAGTCAGTTGGATATGTATGTAACATCAAGCTGCTTCTACATGCTGGTAGTTGAACAAGAATAGTTGCATGCTCTGCATGACTATAGGATGCGATCCGAATACCTTGTAATTTGTTCATCTTTCACTGAAATAAGAAGGGGAAGAGGAGAGTTAGCAGTGTCACTGTTGTTGTTGTTGTTTTCTTTTGCCAGATATTGCAGCTGTGACAAATAGTTGGCTAAGAGGAAAATGCAAACATTTTGGTTAAAACGAGCCACCTGCAAGCTGCAAACGTCACGATCCTCTGTACTACATTACGGATGCACAAGGTAGAATTATCTGTGCTATTTCATTCAGTTTGTATCAGCACAATAGTTTGTGCAATCTTGCAACGACCATTAATTCTTAATTAACCGCCCACATGTCTTCCTCTTTGGCTTCGTACCTACTATTTGCTTTCAGGTTGTAGGATCGAAATATCAACTAAATAATTTCAGGCTATGCGCCTCTGTTCCCCTGACTGCTTCCTCTGTTTGTCTTCTTGTGGGGCTGAGCTGCTCGTATTGAGAAGATGGTTGACGCTTGAGAAGATAATAACTTAGAGTTGTGTGCTAATTAAGAAGATAACTTAAAATACCATATGTATTTTACTTTTGAAATATGGAAACCAGACAAATTTCCTCATTTTAAATATGGGTATTTTTATGCTGCATGTATTTTTTGTGAAACAATAATGTAAACCTGGCTTCAATCTCTAGAATTCAAAGTTAATTCATATTAACGCGTTAGAATTGAGACTTGAGACTGAGCTAATACATCATCTATGGCTCTGTCACCATGGCTTGAGAGTTGAGACTTTACATTACACTGAGCTATATATCTCGTAAGCTCTCTCTCCAATTCTTGGAAGAAGGGGAGAAAGAGCAACTTCACTATACCATCCAACCACGATGTCAGAGGTTCATCGGGCGCCATAGCAGTAGCTGTCATATCTTCCCTTGAGTATTGTCTTCATCAGGAGCAGGTCCAAGAGGCCGCGGCAGAAAGATTTTAGAATGTGTGAGGCTAATTCCCGATGCCTTCAAGTCCTACACAAACGTCTCATAGACGTGTCAGCTGGCGCACCTATTGTTGCTGAAAGATGGGTGTCGTTGCACCCTGCTGTATCGATCCCACAACCTTTAGATCTGGCTTCTGAATTACCAAATGAAGCTCATATATATAGAAAGAAGGACCATGCGGCCGTGCCTTGGAAAATTAAAGCTAAGGTACATTAATGCCATGCTCGACACAATTTTAGTTTCGAGCTTGTTGGTTGTTGAAGACGATGGAATAATTGCCCTGGGCTGACTAATACTATGCACATGCACATTCTCTAGTATTTGCAGGGTACAATGAAGAAAGCTGAATATATAGTAACACGACAGGATGCAACTACAACTATGTACTTGTCTTGTTCTTAAAAGTTACTTTAGTGTTGTCTATATGGCACTATACAAAACCATGCCATCGAAATTGTATCATACTGTCATTGTGCAGGAACCTTTCTTTCTTATACTACTATCTATATTTTACTATGAACAAGATGTGTACATAAATTCCGCATGTATTTATGAAAAAAGAAATAATCAGCAAGATGTTTGAATTCAATTTTAGCTTGCAACAACCATGAATAAGAGGCAAATTTTAGCAATGTTCTTCAGGAACATAGCTTTCTTACATAATTTATTTACCATGAATAAAGAGGCAAATTGGCAGGCATGGGTTTGTGATGGAGTGAATTGATGAGCAGGACACTGAAATTAAGACAACTAGATGATACCTGGAATTTTTAGCGTTGTTTAAAAAGAAGAGATTATGAACAGAAGTGGAGAATGTCTAGATAAGCAATGAATAAATATTTGAATATGATGCTTCTTCCCATTTTACAAACTTCAGCTTACATGGCAGGGACGGCTGTTCTACCACTACCAGTAGTAGAATAAAAGAAGTTGGGAGCAAAGATAGTTTCTGACATCACTTTCAGCAACTATCTTAGCATCACTCTTCTCTTTACGTAGAAAAAAAAATCCACCAAAGTAAAACAATCTTGTCCTTTTAGCTTGAAATCTTGAACTTGGGAGACAATGACCCATCTTCAATGACTAAGGATGCTTGACAAAAGAACGCCTAAAAATCTAATGGCATCTCTCGATAAAGAAATGTATATTTAGAGTTACATCAGAGGACGAAAGCATGCTGAAGTAGCGGAGTGATTGACCAATTCCCGTGCAATGCATATGAGATGGATGCGCAGGGAGCAGGACACCGGTACTCTCCTCTCTGCCGGCTTTATTGGTCTGCACGAAGCCACACATGGCTGTTCAGCTGCTCTGCTCTTCTGCTTTGTCCACTCCTCCTTTCTAGTCTCCATCGTTGACGAAATTGGAATCGAGTTCTTGTTCTACGGCAAGCCACACATGTTGGGTTCTTCTGCCTGGTGGACGGACTGGATTGCTAGTCTACTGAGCCATTCAAGAATGAGTAGGGCTAATTCCTGATGCCTTCAAGTCCTACACAAATTCTTCATAATATACAAATGCAGTGCAGTTGGTCACTATCTGTCGAAAACGGGGGCTGATTCCACACAAAAATGCCTTCTATATCAGTTATTGGCTTGTGCATGTGTAGTCCTTGGGTTTCAATATAATGCTAGTCATCTGAATGAACGAGAACTGTTGTATATATATAAGGTCCATGTGAGCAGGTTCGTATATTCAGGACAGGTGAATTAATGTGGCGTCCAGCTGAAATTATATATGTTGAAAGTTGTCGAAGACAATTGCTCTGATCTGGATAACCGGCCATACACATGCACGGGACGGGCATACTCCAGTCCGTCACTGACCAATTCATCAACATGAACTCCGCTAGTAAGATGTTGGCATATTTTGAAAATACAATTTGAATCAAAGATCAGACTGATTAATGGAACTAAAAAATATCGGCAGCCTTCTTTTTCCATTGGGCAGTTGTGCAGTATCGAACTGCCGACAGGGGCACCAGCCAGAAGTCCACCAGCTCCTCCTCCATGCACAATATTGTCCAGTCACCACTAGCAGGCTGCTAGATCACATATCAGAGCTTGTGACAGCTGGGATATAAAGTAAATCTTTGTTTTTCACAAATTATGCAACTAATATGCGTAATCGTGGATGAAAATGGAAGAAAAAAAGAAAATATAAACCTTTTCGTAAACTACAATATTCCAGCTATTTTAATTGGAAGACAAGAAGAAGAAACTATTTTATTTTTCTTCTCCCATCAAGGCACTAAAGCGAACGATCATTAATTTGGTCATTTTTTTAAGGTTTTTGGTCAGCTGTGTTATTTCGTGGCCAAAATCATAGAATAAATTAATGAACTAATAAGAATTTGTGTGATTGCATAGCCTAAATTACATGATCTGGATGACCCTAAAATTCATGTGATTTGATAGTCTCCATCACATCAATTAGACAGGCAAAAATAGACACATGCTGCAGTAAATCATATGCCAATGAAATCAGAAAATTAAACTTAAAAAAACAAAACAATTTTTTTCTGGATTCTAAAGTAAGAGAGAACTGCTAGAATTTGACAGTAGTGCCATGCTTCTCATTCAAATGACATAAAAAAGTTACAAGAGTTAGGGCTTATTGCAATCGCTTCTATGGGAAACATGACATCATGAGAAAAAAAAGAGAGAAGGCTGTC
Source organism: Hyparrhenia diplandra (assembly GCA_015847255.1). Taxonomy (NCBI): domain Eukaryota; kingdom Viridiplantae; phylum Streptophyta; class Magnoliopsida; order Poales; family Poaceae; genus Hyparrhenia; species Hyparrhenia diplandra. The sequence continues at coordinate 82,375 of JADLZK010011924.1, read as the reverse complement.
ACACTGTCTTTAATTACTCGAGAAAGAGCACTATCATCACATCGATATTGACTCATCAAGCTACTAATTGAGAGTAAAAAGGGTCAACCCTTGATGCACCCAAAAGGTGCTTGGGCAAACAAAATACGCTAGCAGTTTAGGGGGCCACATAACTTTGATACACAGCCTTGAGCACATTGAGAAGTTGGTTGACATAGAAGAAATCATAGTGCTGCAATGAAAAAAACAGAGTGAGGCTGATTCCCGATGCCTTCCAGTCCCATAGAAACATCTCATCATAAATACATATCTGATGCAGCTGTAGGGACTGATTGTTGAAACAAGGATGTAGCATGAAACATCCTTATATGGGCTAGCTTGTGTGTGTGTGGTCCTTGGGTTTTAAGACATCTGATTGTGTTGGGGTGATGACAATGAATATGAACCGTCCGGATAGTATCACCCATAATCGCATCCCCATGGGTAAACATACTTGGCATTTATCCACCATGTCATAGCTGCATATGCATATATATGAGGCTTGGAATGCACGCTTAACACCATACCGAGCTACATATGCAGAGGCAAAGACATCTCACAGGCACTGCCTTTTTTTTTCCTTTCCATTGATTTCCTTGGTTTATGTTGTGTGGCCATGAATCAGAGCTCACTCGGCCTGTTTAGGACAACTTCTCTCAACCGTGCTTTGAATAAAAGCTGCCCTTTTTTTTACCTCTACTAGCTTTCATTAGAACTAGAGGTGGAGGTGCATCGCCTCCACTGCCCTACGCAATTGGATCCCAGTCGAACTCACCTGGATGTCATCCACCATGGAATCCCTGCTCAATAACAGAGAGGGGTCGAGGGAGGAGATGACAGGGGTGATGGAGTGGTGGAGAGCACGTGGAGGATCCCAGTGGCATGCGGAGGAGCCATGGGCATAAGGAGGAGCTCTCTGACTGAGAGGTTTGACCGGTTCGGCGGAGGAAGTAGAGCAGTCACGAAGAAATGCTGTGAGTGAACCATGAGGATGCGAACCATGATAGCTGTCAGCCTGTCAATGCATGAAGCTCAATAAATGACAATGTCTCTGAAACCATCACAATTGTTGTTTGGGCGACGTACGGATTGTTAGGGATTAGTGATGTAATTGAACCGTCATCCGCTAGTGGTTCCGGGTGCCTGCTCGACGGTACTGCCAACTTCATGCCCCGCCTCACCCTCAGTGGCCACTCGGCTAGGTTTATCGGTCACGCCAATGCAATTGGTATTCGACGACCCCTCAGATGTTGATGTGGTCGCGGTGGACGACGACTGCCTGCCAGGCTTTGGCCCGATGTTGACAGAGCCAAGTACGTCGCTGCCTCTATAGGAGGTCAACTCAACGTCGTCGACGCTGAGCCCAACGACTGCCCGCCAAGCATTGGCCCGATGCTGGCAGAGCCAAGTACGCTGCTGTCTCTAGGATGTCAGCTCGACACCGTCGACACTGAGCCCATCACGCAAGCCACACCAGCTGGCACGCAGACGTCGCCACTCTGCAATCCTCCCTTGGTGAGAGGATGAAGCGGTTCAGAGGCATGGTTCTACGCAAAGCGTCGTCATCTTTGTTGCCTCTGCCGGTGCAGGTGTCACCACCACAGCCTACGCTACTACACCGCAGTAGGAGGCTCACCACTAAGTCACTCGCGCATGACCCAGTTGCGAACCGGGGGAGATGTTGATGATGCAACGGATGCGGTTCATCGATGAGTGGATAGTGCCCTCCGCGACGGAACGGGAGGTCTACAACAAAGTCTACGGTGAGAACAGCACACCCTCACAAAAAGAGGCGATGTGTCAGATCTTCCAGGACTCGCCAGGTGTAGGCCCGGGGCGGACGAGGCGGTGCGCAAACCGCCGTGTCTGACTAATGTTGACGACTAGGTTGTTTATCTAGCGAGTAATTGTGTTTGATTTTTTTTGCTCGGGAGGGCAGATCTATTTGTATAATTGTATTTCTCCTAGTGCGCTATTCACGGCGCGTCGTTGTAACTTTCAACTTTATTCATCTTAATCAAAAGATGACGATGTGCGTGTTGGCGCTCTTAGGAGTTTCAATGTTGAGCTTTATTCATCTTAATCAAAAGATGACGATGTGCGTGTGGCGCTCAGAGTGTTGGCAATGACTGTCTTATGGATTTAGTCATGGATGTTGAGCTGTGTACTTCACACAAGCATAAGGTGCAGCGTTCAAGAATCAACATACTGTAGAGGTTTGATGTCCTTCACAAGTAAACTAGTAAGCGAGGACAACTCCTGACATCTTTCAGCCCAATATATAGACAATGTCTGTCTCGTCGACCGGAGGTAGCCTATGGTGCCCACAGAGAATGAGGGATCGGACACTGCGTTGGAGAGCCATATTTGCCTTGGTTGTGTCGCTGACAGGGGTGCTCTGCTCTCTTCTTGTGGTCTCGTGGGGCTGGCCCATATACTAGCCTCGACCAGAGTCGGTTGTGTAAGGAATTGAAATTGAAGTAGTGTACCATGTTCTTGCTACCATCAGAATTGCCATGTAGTGGTTGCTAATAATGAATAATAGAACAAATGGAAACCTATCAGACATCATAAAAAAAAACTCAGGCCAGGGCAATGTTATGATGATTTTTCAAATACCATTAGTTATGATACCCAACAAGAGAAGGCCAGCCCCATCTTATCTTATCTTATATAATCTAAAACAGTGCCAGGGGAATTGACTGCTAGGAATTAATAGCTGAATAATTATGTTGTGTGCGTGTATGTGCTTTCTCCTGAGTCAACTAGGAGGCCGAGCTGTGTGTGCTGCACACCAAAGATAAGGTACAGCGATCAACATGGTTATGTATGATGTTCCACCATGGATGCTTCGGCTTGGGAACATCCTTCACAAGTAAGGGCCTGTTTGAAACAAAAGAATAGAAAACATAGGACACGCAGGAATAAGATTGCAAAGAAGTGAGAAAACAGAGGAACGCAAAACACAGGAAAGAGATATGTGATAGCCTTTGGAATGCAGGAATACAAAACCTTGGCACCCTATAAACTATTAAGACTAATGATATTTTATTAGTAAATTTGATATAGTTTATTAGTAAGTATCTCATGGATCCCGCAACCGAGGTATTGGACGCACCAGCACTCCATGGACCAATTCTATTTAGATAGATGTAATGTAACATGGGGTCCATCAGTAATTGCAACAATGTAGCTGTGCCTTTCGTTCTGACCCTTTCACTAGTCATCTTCTTGTTCTCTCCCATGCTCTCTACGAAACGATCTTGTTTTCATCAGATCTTCCCGCATGCACCTGCTAAGCTCTGTCGCATGCACCTGTTAAACTCGGCCGCATGCACCTGCCTCGGACTTCCACGAAAAATTTGAGTCCGAGTGGATGTTCTCATTCCTGCATTTTGTGGAGGATAGCATGTCATTCCACCGGAACGATAGGAACCGTTCCTTTAATCCAAACGCTCCCTGACGTCAGCGAAACAAAAGATTTGCTTTCGTGTACAATTCCTACTTGAAACCTGTGTTCCAAACGGGACCTAAACCGGCAAAGAAGATGGAGCCCTGATAGCCCAAGTCGACGTCCCAGTGCCTTCCAGGCCTACAGAAAATGTCTCGTCGATCCGAATACAACAATGCAATCATGATCTATATCACGATATCTCTCTCTCTCTCTCTCTCACACACACACACACTCTCTCTGTGTATATATATATATCCACCTAAGAATTTAGCACGTCTAGTCTATTATTATTGTTGAAAATGGACCAGGGTGCTGCATCCCATACCCTGCCCTTATATAGGCCGGCTAGCTTGTGGTAGCATAGTCCTTTGTGGGGTGCTGTATATATTGCATCTGAGCGTGAGACATATATATACAGACCAGACCATCTGTTAGCAAAGAGACAACACATGTAGGCCATTTGAACTTTAAGTTTAAAGTATCGTAGCACGTCCTTGCTACAATCGAAAACTACAGCAGACTCATCTTTGAGGGACTGACTACTTTATTACTAACATGTACCATCCATGAAGAGAAGCAAACTGTGTAAAGCTTTGTGATGGATTGAACAGGACATTCAGCTTTCTAAAAAGTCTAGGTTCACTTGTGTTGTTGGATATCTAGATCTTCGGTTATGCTTTGTTTGAAGAAGCTACTGCATTGCTGTCCTGCATCTGGATGTACGTGTAGCTGAGTAATTGTTTGAGTTTGCTTTTGCTTAAGTTCTGATAAATGTAACTTAAGACTTCATTAGTGTTAACCTTATACACCTGAACTAGCTTATTATCTTGTTCTTAATATGATCATCAGTCCTGAAAGACAAAAATGGAGCTGCAACTGCAACTCATTATTAATGATTAAACCTATGTAGCCTATTTCCCAATTATTTAATTTAGAAAAGCTATGCAGTGTCAGCAGATGCCAGATGGTGACTAAGATATTATGCACACCCCAAGCCATGAGCTGGCTCCCAACTTGTGGTATTGGGAAGCTACGCTAACCGAGCTCTACAATAACTACGTACTGGTGCCCCCCGAGTGCCAAAAATCACCATCATGGTGTTTTTATTATACATGGCAGAATACAACATGCTGAACAAGAAAGTACTAGATAAATCTTAATACTAAGGCCATTTTGCAAAATATTTTGGGTTTTAAAAGCTGTTGGGTATTTGATACAACAAGGTTAATCTGTAGTTTCTAAAACCTTAGTTCAGTCGAACCTGGAGTCGTCTTTGGATTTTAGAAAATTCACTATTGACACCTTTCCTCCCTGAAAGACCACAATTTTATATGAGACTGGATTACAAAACCACAATTTTATGACAACGCATTTTCCTAAAACTACGTCATCTAAACAGTCTTTAAAGGCAGATAGAACATCATCGAACAAGAGAAGGTCGGCTTATATTTATATCAATAATCGAAGAAAATGAAATCACTATGAATGGGTTCATAGTAAGAGAGGATGGATAAGCCATGGTGCGTAGAAAACGAGAAACTTCTAAAGCCTCTATACATTTTACATTCGCGTGCCTTTTGATATATGACCCTGAACACGTGATTGTTTGGATCCGAGGGTTTTCTCTCCTTTTCTTTTATCCAATCATCTACTCACTCATCAGGACATATGAAAAGACCGAAGTACGCCAGCTGGTCCTATCAAGGAACCTGGACTCGTTCACAGCGCTGGGTCGGGCCACTGACAACAGGCAGTTAGCAGCGGTCGGTGGCGTTGGATCCTTCCAGTCATGGTCACAAAGACGCTTGCGAAGAAAAACGAGAACACCCAGTGGACGCGCAAGTAAGTTTCAAGATAGGAGGTGGCGCACTTTGGTCTTTTCCTGTATCCTAAGGAGTAAGAAGAGATGACTGAAAGAAGAAAAAATCTGAGAAATCGCCCAAATCCAAACAATTGAAGTGCCTAAGGTCAAATATCAAAAGGCCAGCTAAAGTGTCAAATATAGAGAGGCTTGCGAATTGAGGGCTCGTAGAAAAGATAACGAATCGGCTGCGAAGTTAGGTATTCAACATGCTACATACATGGTCAACAATCTCAACGCGCACACATTCTTGAGTAGGTTCGTCACAGATAACAGAAGTATGTTGTCCAAGCTTTCATAAAAGAGTGGGACTAAATCCCGGTGCCTTCTAGTCCTACACAAATGTCTCATGGAAAAAAAATGCAATGCACTTGCTACCTTTGAAAATTGGTGCTCCGATCTATTCCATATTACACACACAAATACCTTACATCAGCCGGCGTGTGCACATTTAGTCCTTGGGTTTTAATGTAGCCATATGAATGGGCAGCTCATGTATACATATAAGGCCGGTGCAATCTTGGAGAAGGTACAGATACTTTCTGGCCATGTCTTACTCAACTACTATAATTCCACACCTAATGGCGTAGAGCTCAAATAACTGCTCTGGATGGCTACGCACATGCACACCATTGTCTCCGTGTTGATCTAGGATTTAAGGTTGCATGATGTCACCGTCAACTCTCCTATAGTAACAAGATGCTGGTTTATTTTAAAAATACTATGTGTATGAAAGGTCATAATTCAATGGAATTATTATTTCTTATATACGTCGGTCACATGCCTCCAACCTCCCATATACACTGCAAATCATCCCCGGCCGTGTGTATGTCCACCATTTTTGCTTTCGATCCGTTGCCCTTCTCAGTGACTGCAACTGCAAGAGAGGTCTCTTCTCCGATGTCGACGTGCTGCCTAAGCATGATGCATCTCGCATCACACACGCCTCTGTAGTATGCCTTCGAAATGACTAGGACTCCGTAGGAGGGCTAGTTTTGCTCCTCGTGCCCGATGTCTGCACCGTGCACCGATGTTAAAGTGTCAAGGACGATGGGATTTCCTGATGTCCTCTAATAATCCAATGTATTATTTCTTCCTAGTGCCATCTAACACCCTAGTGCTGATTGTGTCCATTAAAGTGAGAATTGACTATAGAATAACAACAGGCCTGACTTTGAATTAATGCACCCCTATATTGCGATGAAGAGAGTATAACAGTGATTCAATATGCGCCTGAGCTCCACTGAACTAGCATAATACCTGTTGCGATTTGCTAACTGAGTTAAGCAGTACCAAAAAAAATCTCATATTTGTTTGGTACAATGTACACACAGTAGAGTATATATGCTAATGAACAAATGGAAGCCGAGACTCATAATTTAACAAGATAAGGCTGGTGCAATCTAATATAATGACCACAATGAAATTGATCGAGTTGCTTGCACAAGTTGAAAGTTGAAGAGATTGGGCTGTGATGAGCAAATGAACCGCAAAGTCTGGATGTGAAAAGATGCAGAACCAACTCATCAATATGAGTGAGGCTAATTCCTGATGCCTTCCAATCCTACGCAACCAGATGTATCATTGATGTACAAATGCATTGGAGTAGTTGGCACCTATTGTTGAAAATGAAGTTAGCATCCCACAGCCTCGTATATATATGTGTGTCCCTGCAGTAGCCCTTAGGTTTTAATGCCTCTGCACTTCTCCAGGAAAACCAATAGGGTAGAGGAGAAGGCTTGTAGACATTATCACACATTTTGAGATTAAAATTTTTTATTTTTTCAAAATATCTCGTATGGAGGCATGGCTTACACCAAAGGTTGTAGTTCTTGACAAGATTTAAGACATTGTAGTTGAAATCTTTTTTATTTCAATTCATCTATTAGTACCCAAATATTAAATTCAAGATTACGAAATATTTATATAAAAGAGAGTCCTATATATACTCACAAGAAGTGAGTATTAGTGCTGAGTAGTAGGACATAAGTTGGTCACCTCCACTACTACAAAAACAAACTAAGAGAGCGCCTGGTCTGAACATTAGGGGCGGTTCAAAATTTGAGCCGCCCCTAATGTATGCGAAAAATCAAGGTAGATGCAAACCGCCCCTAATGTTGGCACATTAGGGGCGGCTCGTAACAAACCGCCCCTAGTGTTGGCACATTAGGGGCGGCTCGTAACATGAGCCGCCCCTAATGTTACCTGACACATTAGGGGCGGTTATACATCAGCCACCCCTAATGTCTCCTCAAATCAGGGGCGGTTTTATATAGAGCCACCCCTAATGTGTTTTAGTCAAACTTGGTCAAACGAAGCACTAAATGACCTCAAATCGAAAAACGTCTGCTACGCCTATGTCCAAACTTCCTCAAAAAATTTTGTGGTCATTTACACCCAAAATATGGCACCATGCAAAACCCTAGGTTTTTTAGTCATTTTGAAATTACCGTATTTTTTTCTTCGTGCCGTTTTGCGACTAAATATGGTGAATTACACTTTGGAAACACAATAATTTCGCACCGCCTCCACCAATTTTGCCTCCTAGGGAACAAGAGACCTTGCGGCAAAGTTTGGCACCATTTCAGGTCTTTTTGGGGCGGTCATAGTTCAACATATAATTACCGGGAGAAGTCGCGCGGTAATTAAAATAATCGAGAAAATTACCAAACAATTTCAAAAAATTCTCAAACTTGGCGGTGCCTTCACACATGCCATGTAGACGCCTCGAGAAAAAAAGTTTGAGGCTAATAGCACACTGCAAAGCGCACAAGCCACACAACCATGAGAAACCTAAGTGTGAGGATAGTGTTCGGTGAAAGGTTTTGTATACCACTATGAAGCACGTCTGCTCCGCCTATGTCCAAACTTTCTCAAATTTTTTTTGTGGTCATTTACACCCAAAATATAGCCCCACGCAAAATCCTAGGTTTTTTTTAATCATTTTTGTAATTACCGTATTTTTCTACGTGCCGTTTGCGACCAAATATGGTGAATTACACTTTGAAACACAATAATTTCGCACCGGCCTCCACAAGTTTTGCCTCCTAGGGCATAAGAGACCTTGAGACAAAGTTTGGCACCGTTTCAGGTCTTTTTGGGGTGGTCATAGTTCAACGTATAATTACCGGGAGAAGTCGCACGGAAATTAAAATAATCGGAGAAAATTACCAAACAATTGCAGAAAATTCTCAAACTTGGCGGTGCCTTCACACATGACATGTAGATGCCTCAAAAAAAAGTTTGAGGCCGATAGCACACCGCAAAAGCGCCTGTGGCCACACAACCATGAGAAACCTAAGTGTAAGGATAAGGTTCGGTGAAAGGTTCTCGTATACCACTATGAAGCACGTCTCGCTCCGCCTATGTCCAAACTTCCTCAAATTTTTTTTTGTGGTCACTTACACCCAAAATATGGCCCCACGCAAAAAATCCTAGGTTTTTTAGTCATTTTTGAAATTACCGTATTTTTCTACGTGTCGCTTTGCGACCAAATATGGTTCACTTTGAAAACACAATAATTTCGCACCGGACTCCACAAGTTTTGCCTCCTAGGGCACAAGAGACCTTGCGACAAAGTTTGACACCGTTTCAGGTCTTTTTGGGTGGTCATAGTTCAACGTATAATTACCGAGAAGTCGCTAGCGGAAATTAAAATAATCGAGAGAAAATTACCAAACAATTCCGTAAAAATTCTCAAACTTGGCGGTGCCTTCTTACATGCCATGTAGACGCCTTAGAAAAAAGTTTAAGGCCGATAGCATACTTTATGCAAGCGCAACAAAGCCACACAACCATGAGAAACCTAAGTAAGGATAGGGTTCGTGAAAGGTTCCGTATACCACTATGAAGCACGCCCGCGCTCGGCTTTTTGTTTTCATCTTCCATTTTTGTTTCTATATTTTTCCATTGTATGTTCCTTTTAAAAAATAAACTCTAAACTCATAACTAGATGCTAGTAATAGAAAAGTTAGGAATTTTATACATGTATACATGTATATACCTACCACGTAGTAAAAGAATGTGACTCTAAACTGGCCCTCTTTTATACTTATGTCATTTAATGTGACTTATGTCACGAAGCAGACTGCCGAACAGCTGATGGTGAAGCAGCCCACGAAGGCCCATTATCAACTTTAGTAAATAACAAAGTGAACCCTAACTCCCGGCTCCACCTCCCTCTTGCGATATCTCATCTCCGCCGCACCTCAGCCGCCGCAGCATTCTCTCTGCTCTCCCTCAGCAGCCGCACTCCCTCTCTCTCTCCCCCCGCAGCTTCGACGGCCATGGCTGTGGGGCGGCCTCGCGCGCGTGCCCGAACGCGGGCGCCGTGCTCCTAGGCTGCCTTCCGTCCCTCCCACTTCCTCCTGACAGCGGCACTCCTCCCTCAGATCCGTTTTCTCCCTCCCGAGCCCTCCCTAGTGCTCAATCTCTCCCCGACATCTCTCTTCCTCACCGCCCGGAAGCAGGGGGCCGTGTCGCCGAGCGGCGCGCTCCCGGTGGCAGCGCCCTCCATCGCCGCCGCCACCTCCGGATCCGCGCGAGGAGGCACCGCCGCCGGATCCACGAGGGCCGCTGCCACTGGATCCATGAGGAGGCAACGCCGGTGAGCTGCGCGGCCGGGTGCCTGCATCGTCTGGCCACCCTGTCCGCGAGGAGGACCGCCAGATCCGGGAGGAGGGCCACCGGATCCGCGAGGAGGGCCGCCGCCGCCAGAACTTGGAGGGTCGCCGCCGCCGGTGAGCTGTGGTGCCTCCCCCTACTCCCCTCTCCTGCCTGCTGCTGGTGAGTTGCCCGTCGGTGTGCTGCTGCTGGTGAGCTGTTCTGCCCCGCTGGTGCCTGCTGCCGCTGGTGCCTGCTGCCCCTGTCCTGTTCTGCCTTGGAGGTTTGAAATTCATGTTGCCTATGATGCTACTGTCAATGAAATTCATGTTGGAATTCATTGTTGCCTATGAAATTTTGGTGAAATTTAGCTGCCTATGATGCCATGCCACTGCCATATGATACTTGGATTTTGGATGAGCACATGTTATGCCACTGCCTATGATGCCATGCCACTACCATATGAATTTGAGATGTCATGCTAGTTGCTGTTGCTGTTGCTGCCATATCTACTACTTGCTGCCATATATGAATTTGAGATGAATACTTATCAAAATTTTTGGGAAAATTAACTTGCTAGTTGTTGTTACTTGCCACATGTTACTTATCACATGTTACTTGCTAGTTGCTGTTGCTGCCATATCTACTACTTGCTGCTGCCATGGGCTATGGTATTGAACCTGTGTCATCTCCTTTATTTGAATATAATTAACCTGCTGCCACTTGCCATGCAAATCAGATGAATTTGAGATGTCATGCTAGTTTAAGATGAATACTTCATGTTAATTTGAGATGCCATGCCACTGTCACTTACATGTCATGCTAGTTTGAGATGAACTTGAGATATATATTTGAGATGAATACTTGCATGTCATGCCACTGCCACTTGCAATCTGCTATCTACTTTGTGCCTAAGTCATTGCTCTAGATATATATTTGAGATGAATACTTATCAAAGTCTACTTTGTGCCTAAGTCATTGCTATCTTGTTGTCTAAAATATGTCTTTGCTTAACAGGGAGAGATGGAGTGCATGGTGAAGTAGTTTGATGTCTTTCTCCATATCCATGTTTGTAAATTCATTGTAGTATTCAAGTTGAACATGTAAATGACTAGTGTGGAGACTTTGTATAAGTGAACATTTGAAGTTCAACTTGTATGAAACTTGTGACTTTGTGTGGATTATATATGTTTATTTGAAGTATGGAGACATTATGTGAATTATTAATTGAATCTGTGAATTATATATTTATATTTTTTTTGGTGTGAAATTTAACACTAGGGGCGGTTTTAGATAAAGCCGCCCCTATAGTTGTAGACATTAGGGGCGGTTTGTGATGAGTAGAACCGCCCCTGCTATATCCACATTAGGGGCGGTTCAAACAGGAGCCGCCCCTAATGTTGAGACATTAGGGGCGGTTTTTCCCAACCGCCCCTAATGTGGACGAACATTAGGTGCGCTTGTTTAGGGGTGGTTGCAAAAACCGCCCTTAATGTCCATCTAAAACCGCCCCTAATGTTCGTTTTTGTAGTAGTGCTCTAGAAATAAAATTGGTTGCTCATAAGTGCTCCTGCGTCAAAGGTTCTGAAACTATTCTATGCTAAACCATCATGTCCCAGTTCCCCTCATTGGTAAAGAAACTGCAGAACTAAAATGTTTCAGATCAAGACAGCAGAACACCGTTTGAAGCCGTTTCCATTGATTTTGACGTCCAATTAATGGGGCCTTACTGAACTCACGTGTCGTCCCATGGTACTGGCGAAACCATGGTGCACACCAAGGGGGAAGAAAGTGCATACATGACCAGAACCGGGTCCTCACTTTAATCCTACGAACTGTTGAGTTACTGCAAATTGGGCTCGATGACAATATGCTGTTGACTCACAACTACTATAATCTAGGAAGCCTCATCCCACGGGCGCTGTAACAATGAAAAATGAGGGGATCCTTGAAAGCCCATCAAAGCCTGAAGTGGTATGATGAACAATGCCAAATCGACTAAGGTTACTTCTTGATGTCTTCCAAGCCACAATGGATCATCGCATAATCGATAATCAAATGGTAGCTGTCACTACACGTGATGCATATATATATATATATATATATATGGGCAAATAGGCACATATTATGGTGGGCAAATAGGCGATGATTTGCGTGTGGTGCTGCTGCATCCCATAACTAGCATCCTTATTCCAGCTTCCATGTGTGTACTCCTCGCTCAGGTTTTGGTGTCACTTGCTGCTTGGAATCAACTCAGTATATATAGAGGAGGAGAGCTAAAAGCAAAACAATCTATATATATAGGCATGCATTGTCTCTACCTAGGCTTGCCCATATATATACCAGTTGTGTGCTTGGGTTTGCGCATATGTATGCAAGTTAAGTTCACTTCACACCTTACCAGCAGCTGGTTGATCCATCGAGGTTAAGGTACTGGCACCAGGGCACCGAGCAGTGCACATAGACTTGGAGGAGGTTGAGGCCACGCATTAGTTTGCTTGATTCCACAACTGAAATTATATATGCTGAAGCTGAGATTCAGGCAGACCACGAGTGGAATAACGAGCAGCTAGCATACGTGTTTTATATTGTTGACCTCGTCACACCTCCCTGCTTCCTGACATCCCTAGCATGCTATGGACCTCCGCTGGTGCCATCTTCATCCGTTTCAAGTGAGGTGATGCCACATGTCACCAATTGGTCCACCGTCATCTGCCGTCCTAAGCTGATGCATTCCCAAGTTGAATTCTACGCATGCAGGAAGACGGAGCCTTCCTGAGACCTTCCAGGCCTACACAATGCTTCAGCAGGATGTAGACTTATATCGAGTAGCTTAATTGTTGATATCTTGGGGGTTAACCTCGTATATAAATATAGAAAAATAAGAAAGAACTGAAATCATGGGCACAAATTATGTGCTTTTATGTTGCCCAGCCACTGCCATGTGCTGGCTTTTTTTTTTTTTTGAGACCACGCCCACCTAAGTTGGCGCGTTTTTCATTAAGCAGAAAGGCCACAAGAAGGGCCGGTAACCGGATACAAGAGGATACGCGAGTAACCCTCGGGTTACTCACGAAATCCCCGACACAAACAGACAGCAAGAAACGAAAGGGAGGGATGGGGTGGACCCTCCAACTAACAACCCCAACAGCTGAACCTAATACAACAAAAGATCACACAACACCCGGGTAGCTGGCGACGATCTGAGCCAAACGCGACAACAGCGGCAAAGCATCCGCTGGAAACCAAGAGAAGCGGCAAAGCATCCGCTAGAAAAGTGACGGCCAAGCATCCGTCCAGACAACCACGGCAGCAAAGCATCTGCCGGAAGACGAGGACCGCACCGGCGGGAGACCATCCGCCAAAGACGACCGCGACCTCGGCAGCCCGCGCATGCCGGAAACGCCGGCTCGTCACGACCGCAACCTCAGCAACAAGCCGGAAATGCAAGCTCGTAACGACCGCGACCTCGGAGCACGGGAATGCCGGAAACGCCAGCTCGTGAAAGAGAGCACCTCGGAGGCCAAGCACCCGCCGGAGACGTCCTAGAAACACGGCGGCAAAGCATCCGCCGAAACAGCGAACAGCACCTCGGCGGCAAAGCATCCGCCGGAAACGAGAACCAATAGGGCTGCAGACACCACTCGCTAGACACACCGGGTGAGGTGAACATCAAGCACCGACAAGGAACAGCAGGGCGAGCAAACCGACCAGAAGGGGGCGACGACGACCGTAGAGACTGCAGGATGCTCAAACGTTGCCTTCAGGAAGGGCATCGACGCTCGCGAACGCCGACAACGCTGGAGAGAGCACCAAAGGTCTTTCGACCCAAGTCTGCAAGACGGACCGCCAAACCCCGACGAGCTGCACGGATCCCACCTCAAACGTCCGCGCCGGTGAGGAGGCCTGGTTCGCTGCGGCGGCACCATGAAGCTGCGGGCGCGCGACGCTCGAACCACCTCGGCCTCACCACCACGGCGGCACCACCACCGAGGCACGCAGACGAGCGGAGGAAGGGGCAGGTCGCCGCACCTGCGAGCGAGCACGCCGCTGCGTGGAAGAACGGCGACGCCTCAAGGAGGTGTATGGCGCTGGCGTCACCGTCGTCCGAGCTTTCGCCCCTTCCACCAAGGGCGATCCGGAACGCCACTCCCGGCAACGTGGCCGTCGGCCGCGGGCCTCAAGGATGCGCGCAGCGGGGGGAGGCCAGCGGGCGGCGGGAACCGGGCCCAAGGCCCGCCTGCGGGCCCCTGGGGCCGGGACGCGCCGCCGAGGGAGACGAGGGGGGGCGGAGGGGATCGCCGGCGACCGGATCCGCGCGCCGGGGGCTCGGATCTGGCCATCCCCACCCGCCGCCGTCGGGCCGCCGCGCCGCCGGCGATCATAGCACGCTGGAACGGGCGGGGAGGAGACGGGGTCGCGCGCGCCGGGGGCGGATCCGGGCCGGGAGGGGCGCGGATCCGGCCGGGCCGGGCGAAATCCCCGTGCCGGAAAGCTCGCCGGAGGGAGAGTTGGAGGGGGAAGCGGGGGGGTGGGGGGACTGGGAGAGGTGGCCGGGCGGTGCTCTTTGTTGGGAGCAGAGGTCGGAGGCCGCCACCGCCGCGGCGAAAGCACGGGCGGCGGCGGCGGCGGCGGGAAGTCGACGGAGGGGAGGCCCGGCCGGAGCGGGGCGGCGGTGCCCCCGAAGTCGCCAGTAGCGGGCGCTCGGGAGCCGGCGGTCATTTGCTGGCTTGTATAGTTGTGTACATAAATGTGCCTGATCACTTGCAATAGGTCCATTATTGATCTTGGATCTGATTCATACCTTGGGTTGTCTTTGCTACTAGTCCCACCCATAATTGCACTGAAACTGAATTATGGTCATAGTGTTGCATATTACTTGATTCAGACTTGTTACCATGGAAATTTCAGAACATACACTCGTGCCATCATCAAGACGTTCCGTTTTAGTAATTAATGTTTAGCATGAATAATTAAGAGGCAAATACATTATGCATACTTTGAATGAATTTAGAACACTGAAAGTCAAATCCATTATGAAATATGCATTATATGTATAGCACTAAGTTATAGTAAACTCATTAGAAACGGTATATAGTTCCACACTCGAAAATTGAGATGAACAACGATTGGAAGAAGTAAACTAGGAATAACCTGCTGTTAGAGTCGATGAATCTGACAATCAGATCATAAATCAAAGCATCAGTGTGCTGTATCATCTTTATTGTGGGTCTACAATTAAAAGAAGGAAGAAACTGCTGGAGAAGGGAGACAATACTCTGAACATGGCTGCAGCGCATTTCCATTAGACCATGCAGTATGTGTTGAGTGTCCAATTTATCCGCTATGGATGAAATCTTGACGAATGTCTATACAAACTGGTGCAAGAGCTGACTAGTTGGCTCCCTTGTCATCTGTGTCATGGCTTCATTCCTGATGGTATGCCCCAAGGATAATTTCTGATGCCCTCCAATCCTATAGAATAATTTCATTTGGGCAGCTAGGTGCGTTGGCATGTGTTGTATCACTGCTACTCCTCAGCTGAGTGAAGACTATATATGGTCAGAATGAACACCTTAACTTTTACTTATCAGCATGACTGAATGACGAGATATGGCATTAATATATGAGATATTTTGTAGGAACCATATATGGCCTCAAAATAAATATTTGTCAAACTAAAATAAACTAAGGTTGGGCATGGTAGGATGGGTTGGCATAAAAAAGTTGTTGCAATCCCATAAATATAATGCTTGCCAAGCATGTAACGCTGCCCCTGCAGAAGAACTGTGATGGTTGGAGAGACCGTCAGAAAGGCGTCAGAGAAGAGAAAAAAATCAATATGCATAGGAATATCCAGAGGAGAGTAGATGGGTCAGGACTTATTAAATTAAGTTGTGCTTGTATTACATAATACATGCTCTTCTAAAGCACACAACACAATACATGATGAGCTGTACAGTTTAGTTTTGAACAATATGATTGTCTCAAAATGTTTTTCATCCAATTAACAAGATAGGCTCAGTGACAAACAAATCTTCATCCATGCCTTATGGTCAAATTTGTGGTCTTATTGCAAAGATCATGGTGCTGGACTAGCTAGGGAACTATCCTTTGCACCCAGGCCACCAATAATTGCAATATCACAGCCAAGGATATCAAGCTGTGAAGCACACCATGCAAAAGGTGCACGAACTCAGTCATCAAACAAGCTACATAGATAATACTCAAACATACATATTCATGAAGTAGGGAAATCAGAAACAATCATAACGGAATTGTCATAAGAGTGGAGACAAGAACCACAACAGCGATCTTGGGAAGGCTTCTTTCATCTCAAACACTAATGTTTGTTTCAGTCATTCCCTTCCACAATTGGCATACAATAGTGAATATGTTGTTGCACTGTACTGAGCTGATGCAACGACATGTTTTGATACAGTAGTGGTTCATTGCCATGGGCCAACAACTTTATTTCACTGGCGCCTATACATTATGAGCTTCCAGTAAAAAGTCACAAGCGTCGCGCTCACGGGAAAGCCTTCGAATCCGGTAGTGATTAGAACAGGTGCATCTGGTGACATGTGGATGGCACTACTACTGACAGCTGTTGGCTGCCATGGTAATTAAGAACGAGCACCATGTCGTGTTACCACTACCTATCCATCATGTTCCTATATATAGATGGCAAGCTCCACACTGACATCCAGCCTTAGTGTGGTGCTATCTGAGTGCTACCATCGCTGCTGGATGTGTGTAGGAGCTCCAGATGGTGGGTACGGTTGGGAGTTGGGAGTGTCTACATGCATCATTCTGGGGATCAGTACGCCTGGATATTATTACTACATTGGCCAAGCTGAAACACTTGGTCAAGCTAGGAGTGTATGGCGAGAGCTACTGTAGATAGATGAGCTTGGTTTTCTTCTGTGGCTCCGTGTGCCAGGAGAAAAATCTGATGCAGCCAAACACAAAACAAACCAATAGTTCGGGTCGGTTCTGTTCAGGTCTGGTGGATCTTCAGTTTCGAGGGGAAAAGAGTGAATAACTCTGGTAAACTAAGACATACGTGAGTTGGCTTTACCTCACTGGTGCAAAGCAATAATGTTTTCGATTTCATTAATTCAAACATTTTGGTGGAATAGTGACCTTACCCCTTCGGCATTTGGCACGACGTCTCGACATCGATGTTTTTCTTGTTCTTGTAACAAAAACAAAAAAAAAAAAAAAGAAACGGTGTGTTTCCATCCCGTGCATCTTGACCTGCAACAAGCAGGTCGTTCCTGACTCGTGCATTTTTTTGTCGCAATGAGCAGAGAAATCACGGCTGATGCATCTTTGCAACGAGCAGGCAGTGCAGGAAACCTGGAGTGGATTTTCATATACTCATAAGTTGTGCGCCCTTCATCTACCCATCACGGAAAAAACCAGGAGTGCAGTACACAAAAGGAAACCAAAGACATGTGAGAAGTAAGAAGCAATGCTTTGAAGACTTCAACTTCATTTTCTTCTTCTTTTCTTCTTGCTGGGTGACTTCAACTTCAATTTCATCAAACTCGCACAAGGATATGAACCCTTCATGGTAAAATCCAAACATCCACCGTAACGGGGCAATCTATACTGCAGGAGCACCCGATCGGCGTTACAAAGAGGTGGTGCGGGCACTGCAATGGTCAGGGTGCTTGAAGACCTAGTCTTTCTTTGTCCACAGGTATTCCCTAGCCACCGTGAGGTTTCGCTTCTTGGTTATTTCACCACAGATGGATCGGGAGCTGCTGCACATTTCATACTTGCTGCTGCTACTGTGGGAGAAGTATTTATGGGAAAGTGATCCACAACAATGAGCACAGTAGGATATGGTCCACCTCAAGCATGCATGCTCAATTGAGCTCCCTCTCAATTCCATGCACAAGCCAAGAGAACTGCTAAGGGGTTCAATTTGTTGCCTACATTGATTGGCTAACCTTGAGGTTAACATGGAAGATATGGTCTTGATCTTTATGTGGCAATCTGTGTCAGAAAGTGGAAGAGAGGCAAATGATTCCCGACGCCTTCTAGGCCTACAATTTCTGACCGATTCATGTGTAATATAAATGTTATCTCTATCATCATTCATATCTGGGTCTAATCTAACCCATGTCCACCTACGGACTTGTCACCTACATATGGATGAAAATGGAATGCTAGATGCATCATCTATACCATAGCCTTTATATCGGCATCCTTCTGAAGTTTTAATCCCATGCCCCTGAATGAACTTGAGCTGATTCATCATATATATAGGAGAAGAAAGGAAGAAGATGCAATGATGGAAATAACATACAGCTGTATATATCTGGGCTTATGTGTATGGGTGTCAATGGCATGTTTGGATGTGTACGTTTTAGGTTTAATGACACAAAGGTGGTCTGGTATAGGTTGAAATGTTGGTAGAATCATTAAAGAGTTGTAGCAAAAAAAAAAAAAAAAAAAAGAGTTTCCTTTCCTATTACTTTTTTTTTTTGGCTTTTTGGCCCTATATTATAGGGTGGATTTTGAAAGATAGGAAAGATCTCCCTCCAAACCATACATATATATGATCGACTTTCATTGAATACAACTTTGCGCATAAACAACCTTTTTTTATCTTCTACCTCAAGATTGTTCCAAACCATACTAAACAGCCCTTGGTATTCTTCTGGGCCACTTTGATCCAAAAATTGTTACCTGAGTATTTAAATTGTTTTATTTAATCCAAAAGCCATGGGCAGTTTGTGGGAGTACTTAAACTCTTAGGATGTAATCGGAGTACCATAGTGAGACCTTGATAATAACTGCTCTAAACGACTACAATAAAAACTGGAGGATGCACACACTGCTCTGTTCCTGTCGATCCCATCGCTGCGGTTCCCTTGCGCTCGTCACGTCTCATGGTAGCGGCTGTTCCCAGGCCTTCGATTATTTCTATTTTTAGTTTTTGTTTTTGCAGGTGTGCACCGTGCACAGCATGCTTGCCGTTGTTTCTATCTATTTTTAGTTTTTGTTTCTGCGGTGATGGGCTTCCATCGAACGCGTGAGAATGTGTGGCGGGAGGTGAGGGTGTAGAGACCCTGCATCAAACTTACAATCTCAGCCCACCAATTGGATGATGCTGTTTCGTGAGCCTTTGATTTCGTGAGCGCTCTAGTGTGACATGATAGTAGAGATATGAAGGAAAGCACACACGACCTTTCCGCAAAGATAGGGAATCTAAATTTATAAGGCCTCCCCGTGAGACAGACATATGCCAAGAATAGACGATAGGACCGTATCCATCATGGAGAGGACGGCGGCTGGGGAAGATGAGATCGCTGGCAACAATGCGCCGCCGCCGATCGCTCAGGCTCCAACTCTAGGCCTAAACAAGAGGAAGAGGCCGTCCACCGATAGATCGTCCGCCACAGCCGTCGGTGCCAGCGACGACATCCTCGGCAACATCCTCGCGCGCCAGCCCGCCCGCACCGCGATCGCGTGCACGACCCTCTCGAGGCACCACCGGACCCTGATCCGCAGTCCGGAGTTCAGGAGCCTCCACTGCCGCCTTGTTTTTGCGCGCCGCTGCCCCGTCCACACGTCGCTTACCTCGCGGCGGCGTCCGTACGCAGGAGGCAATCGGAGCAGGAGCATCTCGCCACGGGTTATTTTGGCTTCCACCTCGCCGGTGCCAGCCTCAGCGGTGGCAACGGCGACGCACGGCTGGCTCCGATGCGCTCACTCGCAGGGTGGAGGTACCTTGGAACGGAGTACGTCAACACATGCAACGGCGTCCTCCTCTTCGCTAGCAAGGGCTTCTCTGATCCGTGCCGGTGCACCCTCTGGAACCCCGCCGTTGCTGACGTCGTGAGGGATGCTCCTGTCCCTAAACCCCCGTCGTCGGAGAAGACAGCATCAGTACCAATTATGTTACCAGGTCAGAACAAAAAGACAGCAACAAGAACTGTGCTATTGAACAAAGAAACCCAGTTCCTCGCACTAGGGTTAGGTTACGGCCAGAGGACCAAAACCTACAAGATACTACTGTACCGCAAGGACATATCCCAGATCGGCAGGATCTGTCCAAGTCCTTCTGGCAAACTAACAACGCGCAGCAGCGGCGGTGCCACACATTGCTCTGAGTACTCGCTAGTAGTTCAATCACTTGGGGGCGGAAGCGGAGTCGCTGAAAGGCCACTACGATCTGTGTTACCCTTGGAAATTGAGTTCTCATACAAGCAAGAAGTGGAAGAAGATATAATGGAGATGGAGCGCAAGTCACTCTACATGGACGGCACAATTTATTTCCTCTACTGGAAGAAGAACGTGATGCTCGCTTTCGACGTTGATAATGAGAAGATACACCCCATCGATATGTCTGGCGAGCGCCAGCAGAAGGATAAAGTTGAGCTGATTGAGATGTCCAATCGTCCATGCCTAGTGATCATAACCACGGGAGATTGCATAGCATTATGGCAGCTCTCAACAAATTTCGAGTTGGAGCAAATACATGCCATCTCATATAACAACTTGTACTATGGGTGTCGATCCATCGTTGGCGCTTGGGACTGCGGTGGTGTGCTTGTACTATGCTTCGAGTGCTCCAACAAAGGTAAGCTTTTGCTGTATGATGTCGCAGCGAAGAAGATATTCAAAGCAAACCTGCCAGGTGACTTGACAGTGAAAAAGACCGATTATATGCTATGTTGGGGTTACAAGCCAACGCTTGTGTCGCCCGAAAGCATCGTTGGGGAGCTCAGCCAAGCCATGGAGCGGCAGCGAAGTCGGACGGCGCACATCACTGAAGTCGTAAACATACTCGGACTGCAAGATATGAAGAAAGGGCAGAAGGAAACGCTGAAGACAGTCTGCCTCATGGAGTTCTTGGTTCGTATCATGCAGAAGCTGCCTCATGACATGCAAGACCTGGTGGAAATGCCATCGGTGGATTCAGCGGAACCGGATTTGCTATTTCAAAACGTTGTCTGATGCTGAGATTATTTTTTAGGATAATGCTTAGATTAATTGATACATACTTATTTTGATAATTATTGGTACATTTGGATACTCCAGTTTATTATGGCTCGTTCATCTAGTGACCAGAAGAATGAAGACTTGCTATTCAATTTTGTAGAGCTTTTTTAAGAGTATTAATAATTGATTCCCATTAGATTATGATTCAAGGATTAAACCACTGTTATACAACTCTCATTGCTTTGAGTATCCCAATTTCACAACTGGAATTCCATGAAACTCTATAGATGCTTATTAAATTTTGGAGATTGCAGATATAAAATAGAACTAGAAATCTATATCATCATACAGTTTGCTGGTCTACAATATCACATCTATATATAGTATGAGGAACTGTATGTTGATAAGATGTCTGATAAGATTTGCTATCATCATGAAACTTGAAACTCTTGTAGTATATATAGTATGAGGATTCCAATTTTCTGGTCTACAATATCATATCTGACTCCTTAAGATATCTTATCATCATACAGTTGCCGTTTCAGTATTCACTGCACTCCTGTGCCTTAGAGCATCTGAACATATGCCATCATTGATGGACACATTTATCATCTATATCATGCTTCTCCTCTAGCTTTCTGCCCACACTGAGGCCAACCCTAACCCGGCCTATCCATCTCCTCTGCATTATTTTCTTTTCTTATTGTGCAACAATTACAGGTATTGCATTATTATTTTTTCTTATTGTTCAACAATTACAGGCATGCATAGAACTGAGGGATAATTTCTTTGTGATGAGATAAAAATTTATTGCACACATAAAGATCCTGTGGCGAGAACTATAACACCAAGTATGTTGCAGAAACCAATTCTAGTGCATGGCTAGAGAACTACTGCCTAATGTACCATATGCGTCCATGCCTGAGTTGCTGATCACACATTACAGACGTGTTTTATTTTGGCGTCATTAAATTAGTCATCTTCTATTTGCTGATTTGGCATAGTGGGACTTATGATTGCAACAAACTCATTATTCTAGTGGTGTCGAAAGGTGTTCCACAGCACAAAAGTCGTCTGCTGTTTCACATTTTGTTGGAAAAAAGGAAGAAGCTAGATTGATCCTAGTAGTACTTGGGGTGCAAAAACAAAGAGTTGCCTCCCTAATATGGTTGATCTAGTTTATTAATAGTTTTTTTGTTTTTTTTTACCCGTATTGTTAGGGGCTGTACTTGTCCTTATCTACCAATCAAAATAAAAACTGCCTCATATAAAAAAACACCTCTATTCTACAAAACATAACTCTAATCTAAAGGGGAAGGGAATATGAAGAGGGAACCAATGTGCTAGGGTTTTTTATTCTGAATCTTCAAAATAAATCAAATTGAAATCGAATAGTGCGAATTGGCTTGTAGTCCAATGGTAGGACGGTCCAGTGGGACGCTACCCACCAGAGTTCAAATCCTGGTGCTCGCACCTTTTCCTGGGATTTTCCCAAGGATTTACCGGCGTTATGCATTAAGTGGTAAGCGACGTTCCCGTCGACGACGAGGCGCCTATGGTGACTTCGAGAATCTCCAGATCTGTCGGCTGCCACCTCCTTCGGAGGTGCTCATAGGGGTAGGGTTTGCGTACGTGTGTTCATAGGGGTGAGTGTGCGTGCGTGTTATGAGCGTCTGCGTTGTACTATGTATTCTCAAAAAAAAAATTGAAATCGAATAGTAGTGAATGAAAATCTTAGGACTTAGGTACGCAATGCAGCATGTAAAGCGAAGGGGAAGATCTCAGATACATAGTATACGTCCATATCCATCTCACATCATCGTCCTGCTAACCACGAAACCACGAGGAGGATCTCTCCAGTCCAAGCACGTTCCCATGGATTTATAACATGCATCTATAACACGCTGATCCAATATATGTGTGGAGATAAGATCCCATGGATTTACATTTGGAATTGCAGATTTAAGAACACTGCATGCTGCAAGGCTGCACAGTGTAGCTGGCTAAATACTGATCCATACTTGCTTCAATGCCTATGAACTTGAGAGCCATTACCAGGCTGTGGATATCGACAAAACTGTAGGACAATTCCCGTTGCCTCCTAATCCAATATTCTGACAAAAAATTGATTTCTGATCAAATGATCAACACTGCTGCGCCTGACTCACTTTGTATGAACTAGCTAGTTTCTGGATGCTTAGAAAACACACACAAAAGACTGCACCTCACCCCCTTGCTCCAAGCCTTTTATAGTACTGCGTGGATAGATGATAAGAGTGCATAGTATGAACACAATTAGGTTCCTTTTCTCATTGTGGTATTTACTTCATATCTTTATGCCGATTCATATTGCCTTTAATGTATTCCAACATCCAACTGCATCTTGTGGTGCTGTTTGATAGCTTGCAGTGTGCAGCGATGCCACATGCCACCGTCCCATGTACCACCTCTGTTGAGTAGTAGTGAAAGGCCTGGGTGAAACAGATGAGGTAATTAAGGATAGTTTGGCCTTTCCACGTGGCTAAACAATAGTTTTCCACCCTTGGAAAACACAATTAGGTTCCTATTTTTCCATCGTTATAGTTTTTGACCAAGTATATCAAAAAATAGTTTGAAGGGGCTCGCCGCTGAATCGATCTGTGCAGGGGCTTGCCACTTAATTGCCGGCGCTCGTCCAAGGGTCTACTGTTAATTAACGTGCTTTAAGAGCTAGATGCTCGCCCAATAATGAATGGCAACGAAATTCTCATCAGCATCCACAGTGACCAACTGCGTTAAACAATTGGTAGTGCAGCGGCGTTGTTTTGGCACTAGCTGTTGTGTGTAGTTGAATGAAAGACTCATTATTTTGAAGTGCTGTAAAATTTCTCTTATTATTTAGAACAAGTACGAGAGAATGAACCATTCTTATTTCTTAGAAAAAAAGTACATATGTTCTGTTTTCCATTTACTTACATGGTCTGCTAACCAGGAGGATGTCCAAGGGTAGTAAACCAGAGTATACAAGATTACACGCATCGCCTGTTGCTGATCCAAAATATATGTGCAGACACTGAATCTCATCTCTTGACTTGCAGACGCGTGGACTGGACACATCATGTTCATCTAGCACTGTATAAGCACGGATTGCAGCCACCAACCTATCAAATATGTGGTGTGTGTCTTAGCTGTAGCAGCAGTTCCTACAGTCCACCCTGCGTGCGCTTATGCCCTCTAGAGTGTAGCTTGGGAAACATGGGTCCATTCTTGCAGGTATGTCTATGAGCCTGAAATCCATTACCAGACCGTGGATATCGACAAAATTGAAGGATAATTCCCATTGTCTCCTAATCCAAATGTGGCAACATAAAATTATTTCTATTATTACCATGTTAAGCGATCCCCACTACTGCCTGGCTCACTTTGCACGAAGTAGCTAGCTTTTGGAGGTTGAGAGAAACCACGATGGCACCTCACCCCCTTGCTCGTAGCCTTTTATCGTCTTGAGTGGATAGATGATAAGTGCATATTATCAACACATTTAGCTCACTTTTCATTGTGATATTTATTTCATATCTTCATGCCATTATGGCAGCAGCATATCAGTAAATGTTTTCCACACTGTGCCTTGATGCATCACTGTTGTAACAGTACACACGTGGGATAAAAAACCGATAGACCAACACTGTTTACTTAACCTACTCCTACATTTCTATATCAAAAGACCATCACATTTGCTAGTATGGTATTTAAGAGAGGAAGATTTTTTGTTCCGTCATCGCTCGCAGCCGCTCAATGGAAATCTTGCGGATCCAATATCTCTCTTGTGCCTATAGAGTAATTCCAAAATGAACTGAAACAGGAAGTGCTTCCATAGTCCACTAGTGTTCATGCATGGTAAAGACTTCAACCTCAAAATGAATTAGAACATATTATGCGATCATCAATAAATCAATAGATATCTAAGCCTCCTATACCCATATGAGTTAAGACAACAAGACATTCAAATGATGTGATCGTTACATAAATCTCCAAGGCACAAGTCATCTAGATGAGCATGCACAACTTGGTGTATGTTCCATCACGGTAGGGCATATGTCTTATAAAAAATGTCAATCAAGATATGTATTCATAGATCCTCAATGTGTATATAACCCAAAAGTTCATGGAAAGATTGAATAAAATACTAGAATACTCCAATAAAAAAATACTACAACTTGTATAAAATCAACCTAACTCCTACTTCATATTCTGGTACTACGAAGGAACGGTTTTGAATATAAAACAAAGATTTCCACAAACATCAGGAATATACAGATCCGTGTCCCTCCGATCCCATAAAGGCTGGCCTAGAGCCGCAGCTAGCAGTGGATCCATGCCAGCCGCGTGCCCAGGCGGCGGATCTAGGCCAGCCGGGCGCACCGGCCTGATTGATTGATGTGAGTCGCTGATCAGGGGATACTGGCGAGGGTTCGAAACATTGTTCACCGTGGTGTCCTCAACATGTGGAAGGAGAGATCAATGCTAGCTCGATGTTTTTTAAGGAATGTCCACATATGTAGGAGTCGGAGGTCCTACAACTACGACAATATTCTGCAGGAAGTGGAACTATGAGCCAGAGTGCGGAACAAGCAACCGTGGAAGACGCGCCACCTAGCTAACAAGAAATTGAAGCAATGCCAAGGTGAACCGCTACATATATGCAGTCTAGAGTATTGGAGGTAAAGGAGAACCGCTGCACTGCGTCGTTGCCATGGACACCATGTAGCTGCTTTCAATGCCGCACTACCTTACCAAGTACATGTTTTGTTCCTGTTGCATTTCAAGCCTAAAGGTAAGATCTATATCCACCATAGACACTTTCTCGTCTCAAGCTTCTCTTCTCCCATTCTCATTGGCAATGGCAGTATCAGTATCATTGGCACATGGTGACCAAGAGCCTTTTTTTTTTTTTTTTTTTGCATAATGGTGACCAAGAGCATTTAGTTCAGAGCAGCATCTGACCATCCTCTCAATAACTATACGTATCAAATGAGTACAGGAAAACAAATAAAATTAATTAGTATCCTTTTTTTCTACTTACCTTGACCTGGTGATGGATCTCGTTATTAATTGCTAACTCACCAATCGGATTAACTACTAACATTGCATAGTTTGATCTGAATCTTGAAACATTTGTATTTCGGGATAGCTGTACTACTATATAATTAGTAACTGAATTACAATTAGAATGAAGTTTTGCGGTATACCCAATACACTCATAAAGTCTTCAAATGTGTAGACCATGTTATCTGTTTCTGGACTAAATCAATAATTGAGGCAAAATTCGATGGCTCACATCGATCGAGAGCGCCAATCCGACGGCAAAAAAGTTAGGAGGCAACGGGAGGCAATGGGATGCAGGCAACAACGGGAGGCAATTTTGTTGTCTATGACGGTGGGCCATATGAGCAAAATCGTCTTCCATTGCCTCCGCAAATGTGGGGATTAGGACTTGGCGTTAATTGCATTCTCGTAGTTTTATTTTTTTAATAAGGGTAAAACGGTAATCGCTGCAAAACTGAAAGCTTCTTTCGTGTTTGTGCTCACGCCACGCTGCTCCCGTTTGCGGCGGCCACCGCAGCGGCAGCGACCATGACAATTCCAATGTACTGCACAGCAGCTTCATCTACTTCAAGGTTGTTGTCGAGGGCCACCTCGAATTAGTGATGGGCCGATGGCCTCCTTCACCGTTCGTGGCGCGGCCGCCACCGCCTCGTGTTATGGCGGGTGGGGGGATCAGGGACGATGCGATTACTTTATTACCCTAAATCAACAAAATTGCTATTTTGGGAGGCGATGGAAGGCAAATTCAAGTATTGTAAAATGGCTCAATAAGAAAATATACTTAAAGTGTCTTGCACTACGCCAAAACTGCACACAAAGGAGACACCATGATCAGTCATACTGATTTGTCTTATTGCCACGCATAAAGTTTTTCAGATTTACTTTATTTCAACTTATTTTCGACTACTCACCTCCATGGGTAGATGTTCCATACAGTGCCGTGGACTGATGCATATATGAAGTCCAGATTATTGGAGGCAAAGGAGAACCGCTGCTCTGCATCGTTGCCAAGGGCTCCATGTAGGTGCTTTCAATGCCTTACCGAGTACTTGTTTTGTTCCCGTTGCATCTCAAGCCTAAATGTAAGATCTATATACCACCATAGACACTTTCTCGTCTCAAACTTCTCTTCTCCCATATCATTCTCATTGTCAATGGCAGTATCAGTAGCTTGCTACTTATAGAGATCGTGTTGTGTATGCACATGGTGACCAAGAGCCTTTGTTTTGCGTAAAGGTGACCAAGAGCCTTTAGTTCAGAGCAGCCTTTAGTTCACCTTGACCTCGTGATGGATCACGTTATTAATTGCCAACTCACCAATCGGATTAACTACTAACATTGCATAGTTTGATCTGGGATAAACTTGTAACATTATATTTATTTTTCAGGATAGCTGTACTACTATATAATTAGTAACTGAATTACGATTAGAATGAAGTTTTGCAGTAGACTTAATCTACTCATCAAGTCTTTGGCTAACTCATTTATAATAATAATGAGGCTGCGCTACACTCAATCTACTCATAAAGTCTTGAAATGTGTCGACCATGTTATCTGTTTCTTGAACTAAATAAAAATATAAAATATACTTGTATTGCACTACGCCAAAACTGCACAAAGGACACACCATGATCAGTCATACTGATTTGTCTTATTGCCACGTATAAACTTTTTCAGAATTACTTTATTTCAACTTTTTTTTCTATACATTATCCAACTGATCTAAAACTTCTATTTTGTTTAACATACAAAGAATGTATGTACGTCGACATTTTCCATCTCTTTGAAATTTTTAAATACTTTGTAAAATTTTAACATATATTAGAAATAAATATTGTTGCACATTCACATATACTTCACTGATCAAGGTGTCTAAATGGTATATATTCAATTTCAATTAATTCTGAAAAAGTTTATCTATATGTAATCAAACAATTGCCAGAGAAATATAAATTTTGTCATATACACGCATGGTGCAAAGGGGGAATTGTTTACATGAAATAAAAAAAATTGCCAGAATTGTACTTTTTTCATGTTTCCTTTTTTTACTACTTGAGCTCTTCTCATTTTATAATATTTATGCTTCCTCTCACGTTCAATAAAAAAAAAAAGTTAGCAAATACATTATAAATTTAATTAATGAGGCTGGTCATTTTGGTGGTGGAAACCCGATAATAGAAGCAAAGCCATAGCCTGAGAAGGAGGAAATGAGCGAGCTTGTCAAGTGTTGCCTGATGCCGTTGTACATCTTGGGTGTGACATTGTAGATGACTTAACTTGAGGGCCTCTCCTAACCTGCCTTGCATTTGCCCCAGCTCTCGGTATTGTGCCCAGGAGTCTTCTCCACCATTGGTGTCCTCTGATATGTATCCACCTAAGGTAATTGGTGTCGAAGGAGCTGTGCTCGATGCAGGGCATGGTGTTGTTGCCCAGAGCTACATGCAGCAGTGTGCACTGCTTTGACGACAACAAGACTCCCAGATGGTCCTCCATGAATTCCCATTGCATCCCAATCCCAATATTGTAAGAACAGATACCAGACCATCTATATCTTATCTCTACATGAAATAAAAAAATTGCCAGAATTATACTTTTTTCATGTTTCCTTTTTCTACTTGAGCTCTTCTCATTTTATAATATTTATGCTTCCTCTCACATTCAATAAAAAAAAAGTTAGCAAATACATTATAAATTTAATTAATGAGGCTGGTCATTTTGGTGGTGGAAACCCAGATAATAGAAGCAAAGCCATAGCCTGAGAAGGAGGAAATGAGCGAGCTTGTCAAGTGTTGCCTGATGCCGATGTTGTAGATGAGATCCTTGTCGTTCATGTCGCTCCGATACCATGTAAGAGTTGTCATTCTCTAATTCCTCTACGTTGTCTTGGGCACTAACCTTGCAGTGGTTGGGGCCGAGGCGGCTAACCCAACTCCACATCTTCGACGGAGCCAAAGAAATGCACCAAGAGCGGGACGAGCACACCCTATGCAAGACAGAGCGGATGGTAAAGAAAAAAGAACCTTGAATGTTCAGGTACCTCTTTCTCTAGCTTTTCGGATTCTCATTATTTTTTCAAAACTTGGTAGGGTAGGCATCGACCTTACTTCCTCGATGTTGTTGCTATTAAAAACTTAGAGAGGTTGATAGATTAGTTCTTAGTGCAAAGAAGAACCCGAATTCTAGAATTAATAATATTACTAGCGATGATGAAAGGGAAGAACGCCTGGATGCAGTTCTCGACCACGTTTGTGGGAATTTTAATGAGAACTTGCTGCTTACGGAGAATGAGCATATTATAGATTTGTCTCCTATCAGGCGTACGAAAAAATATAATAAGTCCAACTTCCCAAAAAGGCCTAAAACTCCATCTAAAATAAGTTTAAAATGAAAGGAGTTTTTTTCGAATAGCGAGGTCTTGCCGACTTGGCTAAACACAGATTTTTGGCGTAACTTGTTAAAGAGGAGCAAATAAATTTTATTGCTCTTTCTGAAACTGGTAGGGACTCCTTCCCCGATCACATTCTTAAAAACCTTTGTGGAGGGCGTGATTTTCTTTGGCACGCTATGGCTCCTCATGGTAGATCCGCGGGTATTCTACTGAGAGCTGACCTGTCAGTTTTTGATATTGGAGCCATTGATGAGGGAGATTTCTTTGTGAAATTCACCTTACGTTATAAAGCAAATGACTTCAAGTTTGTCCTTTATTCTATTTATGGACCTGCACAATACCAAAATAAAAGTGCTTTTCTTGCAGAACTAGCTAATACTTGCTCCAAAGAGAACTTACCGTATCTTATTGGAGGAGACTTTAATATTATGCGAAATCCTGACGACAAAAGCACAGGGGACTTTGACCCTAAATGGCCGAACCTTTTTAATGCGGTCATTGATTCTCTTGACCTCAGAGAAATTGCCATGTCAGGCTGCCAATTCACATGGGCCGGACCTGGTGATAATCCTACTCTTGAAAAGCTTGATAGAGTCTTAGTCAGTACGGATTGGGAGTTTCAATTCCCTCTAACTCTGGTGGAGTCTAGAGATCGGAACATCTCCGACCATACTCCCCTAGTTATTAGTACTGGTGCCTCGACCCATCAGACCAGAAGTAAACCCTTTCGGTTTGAAAGGGGATGGTTAATTAGGGAGGGTTTTTATGACATGGTTGCAAATGTTTGGCAATCTGAAACCTCCGGAACCAACCCCTTAGAACGATGGCAAGCCAAAATTTGAAAACTAAGACAATATCTCAGAGGTTGGGCTGCAAATATTGCAGGAACTTATAAGATAGAGAAGAAAACTCTTCTAGCCCTTTTACAAGAGCTGGATAAAAAAGCTGAGACTGTTAGTCTTTCTGATCAAGAGATCAATTTTAAGCATTACTTTAAAGAACGTTTAGTTTCTCTGTTGAGAGAAGAGGAATCAAAATGGTATGAGAGAGCCAAAGTTAAAACCTTATTAGAGGGAGATGCTAACACTAGGTTCTTTCACTTAGTGGCTAATGGGAAACATCGAAAACAACATATTTATAGACTTGAAAATGATCAAGGAGTTGCTATTGGTGATGACCGCCTTAAAAGCCACATTACAAGTTATTATAAAAATCTCTTTGGTCCGCCTGTGCAGACCGAAGTAACCTTGTTGGAAGATTAAATTACAGATATTCCACAAGTTACCCCTGAGGAAAATGATATCCTCATCGCTGACTTCACTGAATTTGAAGTGAAGGAAGCCATTTATCAAATGGAACACAATAAAGCTCCAGGACCGGATGGTTTTCCTGCCGAATTCTATCAGGTCTTTTGGGAGGTTATCAAGGATGATCTCATGTCCATGTTCTATGAATTCCACAAGGAGAATCTAGATCTTTTTAGTCTAAATTTTGGAATAATCTCTCTCATCCCTAAAACTCAGAATGCTACTACTATTCAACAATATAGACCGATTTGTGTCCTTAATGTTAGTTTCAAAATTTTCACAAAGGTGGGAACTAATAGACTGAATAAAGTAGCTAAGACAGTTGTGAGCCCAACACAGATTGCATTCATGCCAGGTAGGAATATCATGGAAGGAGTAGTTATTCTACACGAAACTATCCATGAATTACATACCAAAAAAAGGAATGGCGTCATCTTCAAAATTGATTTTGAAAAGGCCTATGACAAGGTCAAATGGTCATTCCTTCAGCAAACTCTACGCATGAAGGGTTTCTCTCCCAAATGGTGTAGATGGGTTCAAAACATGGTCTCAGGGGGGAGTGTAGGGGTTAAAGTCAATGACGACATTGGCCCCTACTTCCAGACCAAACGGGGTCTTAGACAAGGAGATCCTTTGTCGCCTATCTTGTTTAACATCGTTGCTGACATGCTAGCTCTTCTTATCAATAGAGCAAAAGTCGATGGACAAATAAGAGGGGTTATTCCACACCTGATCGATGATGGATTATCTATTTTACAATATGCAGATGATACCATTATCTTTTTAGATCATGACCCCGAGCAAGCAAAAAATTTAAAACTTTTGCTTTGTGTTTTTGAACAACTCTCGGGGCTCAAGATCAATTTCCACAAAAGCGAAATCTTCTGTTATGGTGCTGCCAAAGAGATGGAACATTATTATACAACACTCTTTGGTTGTAATGCGGGGACCTATCCTTTCAGACATTTAGGTATCCCTATGCACCATAGACAACTTCTAAATTCAGAATGGAGAAAAGTGGAAGAACGCTTTGAACTAAAACTTTCTTGCTGGAAAGCTAAGTACCTATCCTATAGGGGGAGACTTGTATTACTAAATTCAGTCTTAAGGAGTCTCCCAATGTTCATGATGTCCTTTTTTGGGGTTCCAAAAGGAGTCCTAAAGAGTCTTGATAAATTCAGATCAAGATTCTTCTGGCAAGGATCCACAGATAAACACAAATATAGACTTGCTAAGTGGGATATTCTTTGTCGCCCCAAGGATCAAGGTGGTCTGGGAATTCTTGATTTGCAGATTCAAAATAAATGTTTATTGGCCAAATGGATTGTTAATCTTTTAAACACCGATGGCAATTGGCAATCTTTGCTAAGGAATAAATATCTGCATTCCAAGACCCTAACCCAAGTATCTGCCAAACCAAATGACTCTCATTTTTGGAGAGGCCTCATGCATATCAAAGATGAGGTGCTTGCTAGAGGTTGTTTTCTGATTAAAGATGGAACCAATACAAGGTTCTGGGATGATACTTGGTTAGGTGATAAGCCTCTCAAACTCAGATACCCGAACTTATATAATATAGCTAGGGATCGACATGCAACCGTTTCGAAGGTTATATCCTCTAATACTCTCAATATTTCTTTTAGGAGATCTTTGGTGGATAATAACATGCTAGATTGGCTTAGCCTTGTAGCACAGACCTCCAATGTGACTCTGGTGGATGGAAAAGACTATTTTAAATGGTTCTTATCAAAGTCTGGAGTTTTCTCAGTTCGGACTATGTATCTTGATGCTATAGATACAAATCCACCCTTCCAACATAGGAGGATTTGGAAATGGAAAATACCTCTAAAGATTAAAATTTTCCTCTGGTTTGTCCAAAAAGGTGTTGTATTGACAAAAGACAACCTTGCTAGAAAAAATTGGAAGGGGAGTCAGAAATGTGAATGTTGTAATTTGAATGAAACTATCCAACATCTCTTTTTTTACTGCCCTTTTGCCAAGATGATTTGGAGGATTATTTTCTATGCTACTAATATAACACAACCTGTTTCAGTTAACCATATGTTTGGTGCATGGCTTAGTAATCAGCATAAACAGACTAAGCCTCTGATTTGGGTTGGTGTGGCTGCTCTTTTCTGGGCCATCTGGAGATGTCATAATGACGTGATTTTCAAAAAATTGAAATCTAACTCTATTATACAAGTTATCTTCAGGGGAGCTTATTGGATATGTTCCTGGACCCAGCTACAGCGTACTGAGCAAACAAAGGACGCCCTCGTGGTTTTGAGCAAGCGTTTAGAGATGGTTGCTTTAGAAATTTCAAATAGAGGGTGGAAACACCTTTTTCGTTTGTTATAATTCCTATGTCTATTTTAAAGACATTGCTTTTCTTGCTTTTCGAACTCTGTAATAATTGGCTGTGTACATCCACGGATGTAGAGGCCAGATTGTATTATCCATTATCTAAAAATATCTTATCTCTACCTATTGTTCCATTCTCGTTGATCATGGCAATGGCAGCGTGCGATGCTAGCTACTTTTATATGCAAGAAAAGATTGTTTTCTTCACGTGGTGGCCAAGAGCTTTTAGGTTCGGGCAGCATCATCTGACCTACCCTCTCAATTATTATGTGTATCAGAAGCTGTAAAAGAGAACAGGAGAAATAACTGGTGTGTCCTCTGTTTTGTTCGCTATGACTTTAGCCACGGATTGCATTAACTACATAGTACAGACTCATCCCTAGTCTATTATATTCATATGTGTCGTAGATAATTGAAGAGTTGGTCATCAGACTCATCATGCATTTTGTGTGAAAGAAATGGAATCTAAATTATATCTATAATTTCTGCCAATCTACCGTGAAATCTGTCCGCCCCTATCCGCTCTAACTAATATGGCTTGGTCTCGGTTTTCTGTCACTTTTTTTTCCACTCGGCTCTTCCTTCGGCCAGGACCGTGTCCGGCCCTTCTACGCGCCGCCCAAGCATCCTGCGCCGAGGCCGTCCAGGAATCGATCTCCCGAACATGAAGAGGCCGAAAGATAAGGTCCATGGTAGAATGAGTGGGCTCTGTGCTCTGGTGGTGTCCCTCGTGGGTGGATGGGGAGAGAAAAGTATAGAGAAAAATCTATATCTATTAATAGGCCATTCAGAGAAAGATTCAAAACATGCCTGAGAAATGCAAACGTTTGTGGAAAAATCACTTTTAATGATCTAATCCAATCAACATGCCTGAGGAGCCACTGCACGCACCGCACCATGTAGCTCAGCGTTCAAACTCCCTTCCTCCATGTCTGAGAAGGACAGCTAGACTGCTGCCCCTAAACGCCGCCCATATGAGATCCACACGGAATTGCCCGACGTCCACAAAACCAATCTGCAATCCGAATTCTGCTTTGAACCCTTTCAGGATCCACACGGAATTGCCATCCACACAAAACAATCTGTGATCCAAATTCTGCTTTGAACCCCTTCACACAACAACGCCAAAATTCCCCGATTTCCATAGCGAGTCTGAATAGGATCAAATTCCAAAACGAAAAAACTCGGTTCACAAAACAAACTTTGTTTTCTTAAAACATGGATTAGTCAATGATAACTAATTATTTCGTGAACTAGAATCTTTGGTAGATTATTGTCTAATGAAATATAAATGTATTTATGTAATTCCTAACGAGGGCTGCCCTGCGAAAAAAATCAAGAGAGATCTCCTGTCTTAATCATTGGCAGATAGAATAATTATTTACACATCGACAAAACATAAAGGGAGGTTAACATGATGCATTAAAAAGCTATACATGTCTATATGAGTCATAGAAACACATCGATAGATGGAACATATAAGTTATGACTAGCAAAACATGCCCGTGCGTTGCAACGGGACGAAAAAAAGACTACTTAATATTAATGATGAAACATGATATAATGAATATGACATTCATAACATAAATTAATATCAATAAAAATATAACAATGTGCTATTAAGTTGTTTTTGTAGGTTTTTCTAATGTTGCAAAGCACATAGCAACATCTATTCATAAATATACAATAAATTACTCTTATTTTTCATAGTATATATGTGTCAGTACGGTTAATGAATATTTAGTTTGCGACTTTCTTTGTGTACCTATCAGCATATTCTGTTTCCAGTAACAAAAAAAGACGATGGAAATCTCTTTTTTTGCACGGTTGGGTTTTTGTAGTTGGATTTATGATCGGATTGGATTCGATTTGGTTTCTATTTTGGTTTTATATTTCTGAGTTGGATTCCTGATGGGACACGAAACCAAGCCGTCAACATGGTATTGTAGCAGGCGGACAAATTAGA
Source organism: Hyparrhenia diplandra (assembly GCA_015847255.1). Classification (NCBI taxonomy): domain Eukaryota; kingdom Viridiplantae; phylum Streptophyta; class Magnoliopsida; order Poales; family Poaceae; genus Hyparrhenia; species Hyparrhenia diplandra. The sequence continues at coordinate 47,371 of JADLZK010011924.1, read as the reverse complement.
AAAGTCGGACAGAAACCGGAGGTGAAGGTATCGTATATATTATGTACGCAGGCAGACGGAAATTGGGGGTCAAGAAATTTTCTCTCTTTATTAGTAGGTATAGATATAGATATACTAATATCTAAAGAATTATCTACTTTGTAATGGAAGAAAAAAAGTGTCAACCATATTTTAATTCGATACAGGTTTAATATAAGACATTGTTATTTATTATTAGAATTAACTTATATTGTGGATGTGACAGTGATCATAAAAAATCATAAAATGAACCACTTATGTTATTATTTTTCATGGATGTTTCATAGGTTTTTCTCCCGTTGCAACGCACGGGCATATTTACTAGTAATTAATAACTTGTTCTACTCATCGTCTCTGGATTAGTTATGTTATACTATTGTCTATGTTGTTAACTACAAACAAAAATATACTTAAAGTGCCTTGATTAATATCTCAAACTTAAGTTCAGTATGATGGTGCTGCAAACGGGAGTTCTCCTAAAGATGAACCTCCAACAAAAAAACTGAACTGAAACAAATAACAAACACCATGCGAACAGTAAAGATTTATACAAAGAGCAGATCCACTGTATAGAGAATTGAAATAAATCTATTGGATTTGGTTGCTCTCTTGACTGTTGATCATCATTAGCCGCGACAAGGGTTTCACCTTGATCTGGCAGCCCACCAGCTGGTGGGTACTTTGTCCATTATCATTCGTCAAATCATTTTAACTGCAGCGAGGAAGCAATGATCTTCCGTTGAGAATTTCAATAAATCTGAAAAAAATACACAGCTATTTATATTGTCATATGTCCCGATCGATGTGTCAACTAATCTCTATCTATACTACTACATACTGATAAGCATGACGATGTGAAAACAGTGTCTTGCCTTTTATTGCATCTCCAAACAATGGATCATGATCGACCCTGGCAATCATATTTGGCACCTAAAAATTCACATGTGGGAAAGAAGTAAAGAACCATGCAACTCAACTGACGGGATTCAGCAAAGTGAGTAAGTGCATACCAAACAAAGGGAACACCATCAGTTTCTGGCTGGATAAATGGAGTGATGAACCTCTCCATAGAAAATTTCCCCAACTTCATTCTTTTGCTAGACGAGCAAACCGATCATTGATGCATATCAGATCTCAGGACCTGGAAAGAAACTTCCAACTTCCTCTGTCGACCCAAGCTGCTGGTCAGTTGGGAGAATTGCAAATTCTCCTGCTCGAAAGTAACATTGACCCTGATACAGCTGATACCTGGACTTATAGCTGGGGAGCCTCCTATTCGGTCAAGAGGAGTTATAAAATTTTGAAAGGCTCCATAACAGTATCCCCTCTGTTTAAATGGTTATGGTCCTCCGGTAATCTTGGAAAACACAAATTCTTCTTTTGGCTCCTGATCAGAGACAGATTGAATACGAGGAACCTCCTAAGAAGAAAGAACAGGACCCTTCCCTCTTATAACTGTGTGCTCTGTGATGCAGGTGTAGAGGAAACCCTCATGCATCTCTTTTTTGAATGCCCCTTCAGTCAGGATTGTTGGAATTCTCTGCATATTCACTGGGACAGAAATCTACAATGTCTAGACATGTTGATAGAAGCCAGAAGATTATTTGGGCATCCTATTTTCAGGGAGATTCTGATAACAGCCTGCTGGATCATTTGGAAGACAAGGAACAACATTATTTTTGATCAGGGTACCAGAAATCTTGAGCTTTGGAAGAAATTCTTCAAGGAAGAGTTGGGATTGGTGTGTATCAATGCCAAACCAGAGAAAGCTGCCCAGCTGAAAATATGGATACAACAGTTCAGATAATCTCTCTTTTCCTGTTCATTTTTGTTTTGGGCAGTGATGCCTTGTACCCTGTCTCCCCCCTCTTGTACAGCTTCTTGTCTTCTGTTTTTCCTTTAGCTCCTAGGTTTCCCTTAGCTTTAGCTCCTCCTGCTGTTCTTGTAGTTTTAGCTTGTCTTTTCTCTTTGTTGTTGCCCCTCTACAGTTTTACCTTTCATATATATGGAAAAAAAATATAGGTAGGGTGCTCCCCTGCTTTTTCTTCAAAAAAAAAAACTGACGGGATTGAAAATAGCACCCATGCCGAATTTCTATTGTGTAGGAGCTAGAAACCTTCAATCATCTCCTATAGTCATATGAATTGTCTCCTCTCCTACCAAAATTTTGGTCCATGCTTCAGCTTTTTAATTAGGCCCGGCGACTAGAAGGGGACACGTCCCAGATCTGGAGATACTGGTATATCAGAATGAACGGATAGGGTTTGAATCATTGCTTGCCATGGTGGCCTGCATCCTGTGGAAGGATAGAAGAACGCTAGCTCTAGATGCTTTTTCAAGGAATTGCCACATATGTAGGATTCGGAGCTCCTACAACCACGACAATGCATTCTATAGGAAGTCGAACTATGAGCCAGCGTGCGGGACAAGCTACCTAGTATCTAACAAGAAATTGAAGCAATGTCCTCCTGTATTTGGAGAGGCAACAAGGCACAATGTTTACTTTAGATGCTCTAAAGCACAGGAGTGCACTCACTGAAACGGCACCTGTATGAAGGACTCGGATGTGATATGTAGACCAGCAAATTGGAATCCTCATACCATATATACTACAAGAATATATAGATTTCTACTTCTATTTTAGAGTAAAACTGCAACCTCCGAAATATAATAAGCATTTATAGAGTTTCATGGAATTCCAGTTGTGAAATTGGGATACTTAAGTGATGAGAGATGGATAGCAGTGGTTTAATATCCCTGAATCATCATCTACTGGGAATCCTATTATTAATACTGTTACAAATTTTTGCAAAATTGAATAGTAAGTCTTCATTCTGCTAATCACTAGATGAGTGAGCCATATAAACAGGAGTATCCAAATGTATACCAAATAATTATCAAAATAATTATCTAAGCATTAGACAACGTTTTGAATAGCAAATCCGGTTCCTCTGAATCCACCGATGGCATTTCCACCACGTCTTGGATGTCATGAGGCAGCTTCTGCATGATACGAACCAAGAACTCCATGAGGCAGACGGTCTTCAGCGTTGCCTTCTGCCCTTTCTTCCTATCTAGCAGACGGAGTAGGTTTACGACCTCAGCGATGTGCGCCGTCCGACTTCGCCGCCGCTCCATGACTTGGCTGAGCTCCCCAACGATGCTTCCGGGCGACACAAGCGTCAGCTTGTAACCCCAACATAGCATATAATCGGTCTTTTTCATTGTCAAGTCACCTGGCAGGTTCGCTCTGAATATCTTCTTCGCTGCGACATCATACAGCAAAAGCTTGCCGTTCTTGGAGCACTTGAAGCATAGTACAAGCACACCACCGCAGTCCCAAACGCCGACAATGAATCGACACCCATAATACAAGTTGTTGTTATATGAGATGGCATGTATCAGCTCCAACTCGAATTGTTTTGAGAGCTGCCATATTGCTATGCAATCTCCCGTGGTTATGATCACCAGGCATGGACGACCGGACATCTCAATCAGCTGAACATTATCATTCTGCTGGTGCTCGCCAGGCATATTGATGGTGCGTATCGTGTCATCGTCAACGTCGAAAGCAAGCATCACGTTCTTCTTCCGGTAGAGGAAATAAACTGTGCCGTCCATGTAGAGTGACTTGCGCTCCATGATATCTTGGTCCACATCTTTCTCGTATGATAACACAATTTCCAAGGGTAACACAGTCCGTAATGGCGTGTCACCCCCAAGTGAGTGGACTACTAGCGAGTACTCAGTGTGATGTGTGGTACCGCCGCTGATGCGGCATGTTTGTTTGCCAGAAGCACTAGGACGGGTCCTGCTGATTTGGGATCTGTCCCTGCGGCACAGTAGTATCTTGTAGGTTTTGGTCCTCTGGCCGTAACCTAACCCAAGTGCGAGGAACTGGGTTTTCTTGTTCCATAGCTCAGTTATTACTGATGACTTTTTCTCCTCGCCGGGTAACACGATTGGTACCGATGCTGTCTTCTCCGACGACGGGGGTTTAGGGACAGGTGCATCCCTCACGACGTCAGCGACAGCCGGGTTCCAGAGGGTGCACCGGCACGGATCAGAGAAGCCCTTGCTAGCGATGAGCAGGACGCCGTTGCATGTGTTGACGTATTCCGTTCCAAGGTACCTCCACCCTGCGAGTGAGCGCATCGGAGCCAGCCGGGCGTCGCCGTTGCCACCGCTGAGCCCGGCACCGGCGAGGTGGAAGCCATAGTAACCCGTGGCGAGATGCTCCTGCCCTGATTGCCTCCTCCGTACGCACGCCGCCGCGAGGTAAGCGACGTGAGGACGGGGCAGCGGCGCCCCGAGGCTGCAGTGGAGGCTCCTGAACTCCGGGCTGCAGATCAGGGTCCGGTGGTGCCTGGAGAGGGTCGTGCACGCGATCGCGGTGCGGGCGGGCTGGCGGGCGAGGATGTTGCTGAGGATGTCGTCGCTGGCGCTAACGGCGGTGGCGGACGCTGTATCGGTGGCCGCCCTCTTCCTCTTGTTTAGACCTGGAGTTGGAGCGCCAGCGATCGGCGGGGCATTGTTGCCAGCGATCTCATCTTCCCCAGCCGCCCTCTCCATGATGGATACGGTGCTATCGTCTATTCGTGGCATTTGGGTCTGTCTCGTTCTCTTTATAGATCGTGCGTGCCCCCTTTTTTTCTGCCTGCTGTCCACCTCTCCCTCTCCGTAGGACCAAAAAAAACGGCACGAGCTAATGCAAATCCGGCTCGGTTTCTTGTCCAAATCCAAATACGACTCAAATCGAAATAAGTCGAAGAGATATTTCAAAACGTTGTCTGATGCCATCGATGGACTCAGAGGAACCTGATTTGCTATTTCAAAACGTTGTTTTTAGATTAATTGATTTTTTTTTTTTTTTTTTTTTTGAGAATGATCGATGGAACACACGCACGCACACCCCTATGACCTTCAAGGACCGGGCGGCGGGCAGATCCGAACCTGGAACGCCGCTTCCCACTTAATGCATGCTAATCTTGGGAAAATCCCAAGTTGTCTGATGCTTTGAACCTCTGGTGGGTAGCGTCCCATTACCATTGGACTACAAGCCAATGATACATACTTATTTTTATATTTGACTATCCATTTGGATAGTCCAATTTATTATGGCCCATTCATCTAGAGATTAGCAAAATGATGACTAGTTATTCAATTTTGTAAAACCTTTTTTAATAGTCTATATTAATAAAAAGGTTCTCATTAGACAATAATTCAAGGATTAAACTACTGCTATCCAACTCTAGGAGCTTATTAAATGTACATATAACCTGGCATCCGGCGGGGCGCCCCCCTCTTTGGCGAGCTCCGGCGGTCGGGCCCTCCCCGGGTGGACCTCCCTCCCGGTGTCGGCTGCGGCCGGCGGCTCTGGCCGGGTGGATTGTAGCCCACTAGCCCCCACCCCTGGGCCGTGGTGTGGCTGCTGCTGGCCCGTGCGCGGACGACGCCACGGCTTCATCGTGCTCGGCCGTCTGGCGTGGCGTTCGGCCTCCTCCGGTTACCTTGTTGACGGACGTGGGTGAAAACCCCGCCAGGCTTCATGCCAATGGCCAACGACGGTGGTGCGCAAGCGTCGGCACCTTCCCGAAGGCGTTGTGTTCATGTCCTGTCCATCATTCATCATCGGTGCTGGCTGGCGTGGGCTTGGTATGTTTGTCCCTTGAGATGATCTTCACTTCGAAATTGGCGTCTACAGACGTCATCACCTTGCTGGAGGCTTCGCTGCTCCATCCACGCTGTTCGTCGGAGTCGTCCCTCCCCTTCCCGTACCTGCGCACGCTTCCTTTTCGCTTCGCATTGGTTCGCCTTGCCTTAGTCGATGTTGCCGCCCTCTCGCTCGGCTGCTCACAGCGGCTACCTGGCCGCTGTTCATGCTTTTGCCGCTTTATCACTCGGTTCCGGTGGCTACCTGGTCACCGTTGAGTTGTTGGTTGTTCAGTGTCAGTGGCTACCTGGTCGTTGTCGTGCCATTGGCCGTTGGATTCCAGTGACTACTTGGTCACTGTTGAGTCGAGGGATTCCAGTGACTACCTGGTCACCGTTGAGTCGTAGGTTGTGTGGGTCACAGCAACTACCTGGTCGCTGTTGTCGCCACTAGTTTTCTTGGTCGGTAGGCTTCGTCTTCTCGGCAGGCAATATCTGTGTTGTATCCTTTTCCGTAGGTCTAGGAGTTCGGGTGTGGTCTTGGGTTGTTGCTGCCCGTATGTAGTGGCGGTCGATGTGGAGTGGTGGAGGTTCCACCCCTCCCCTTTATGTTTTCTTGCTGTTTGTAAGTGTGTCGGTTTGCACCTCGGTAATCGTTTGGTTACCGTTGTGTTTTTGTAACTTGTTTGAACTTTCTTATGCTTAATGAAAAACGTGCAATGGTGTGGTCTCAAAAAAATGTATATATAACTGGAATTCCACGAACATCTCTTCGCTTTGCCCCAATTTTACAACTCGAATTCCACGAAAATCTATAAACATTACCGTAATCCGAGGCTTTGCCGAGGGCCTATCGAAAAACACACCAAAAAAACAACACTTTCGGCAAAGAAGGCTTTCTCAAATGCAAAAAAAGGCCGAGTGCTAAAAAAGTTGTCGAGTGCCTTTTTTTTGGCACTTTCGACAAAGAGGGCAAAATAGTTTTTTCGAGTCAGTTTTTTATGTCCTAAATGAATTTAAATAAAAAAATTGTTAACTATAAAGTTTTATAACTTTTCAAGATCTATAATTTTTATTTAGGAAGTTTTTCCATCTCTGGGTCGTTTGAAAAATTCAAATTTCTTCAAATTTAAAATTTTTTTGAGAGAATTAGACCTAGTTTTGCATGATAAGATGAATTCAAACAAAAAACTTTATAAAACATTTATATCTTTTTAAGATTTATACAAAGTTTATTTTAGGCATTTCTTCATTTTACAAAGTTTTAGTATTCGAAAATCTTATTAATCTTTCTTCTAGTTTCATGAAAATATGAGAGAATATGAGAGAGATATGTGGGTTGGGTGAATAACGTTTTTTAGCACTCGGCAAACATGTTTTTTAAATCAGGTTTTGAGGCACCAAACGAATTGAAATCAAAAGTTTGTCAACTATAAAGCTTCATAACTCTTTGAGATCTACACTTTTCATTTAGGAAGTTTTTCCATCCAGCAATCCCATCTAGCAATTTCAATGCCATATAACAATTTAATAGGCATCCAAACAATGGTTTTGGTATTGTAACCCTATACCAATACTAGTATACTACTATGCCATTTCAATACCAAGGCCTTCAATATCTACATCGAAACATAGCCTAATCTAAAATGGGAAGGGAATATGAAGAGGGCCGATGTGGCAGGTTTATTATTGTGGATCTTCAAATTAAACTGAAACTAAAATTCTGGATAGATATGCATAACTAACGCTCCGCAAAGAATGGGAAGGAAATCGCATTATGTTGGCCAGCTGTAAAGCGTGGGCATGCGCTGCTGGTGATATCGTCCATTCAACTCCTGATCTATTATTCATCTACAATTGACGATAGGAAAGGATTGGATCGGGATCATGGAGAGGTCGGCAGGGGAAGATGGAATCGCCGACAACGGCGGCGGTTCAACCCTAGCGAAGAGGAAGAGGCCGGTCATTGATGGGGCGTCGTCCTCAGCTGCCACCGGCATCTGCGACGACACCGTCGGCGTCATCCTGGCACGCCTGCCCGCCCGCACGGCGATCGCGTGCACGGCGCTCTCGAAGCACCACCGGAGTCTGATCCGCAGCCCAGAGTTCAGGAGCCTCCACTGCCGCCTCGGCGCGCCGCTGCCATCCCCGCACGTCGCGTACCTCGCGATGGCGCCCATAAGGAGGAGACCTGAGCAGGACGATCCCGCCAGCGGCTACTACGGCTTCCACCTCGCCGGTGCCGGGCTTACCGGCAAGGACAACTCGCCGATTCGCTCGATCGCCGGATGGAGGTATCTCGGAACCACGTTCGTCAACACGTGCAACGGCGTCCTGCTCCTTGCTACCAAGGGCTTCTCCAACCCGTGCCGGTGCACCCTCTGGAACCCGGCCGTCGCCGACGCCGCGAGGGGGAGGCAACCATCTCGGAACCATCAGAGGAACCATCAGCATCAGTTGTCTTGCCCGACGGGAGGGAGCTATCGCACAAAGAAAACCCAGTTTCTTGCACTCGGGTTAGGGTACGACCGCAGGACCAACACATACAAGCTGCTTTCGTGCCGCAGGGACACATCCCTGATCCATATGTTCGTCCGCCATAATGGTAAAATTATAGGCCGCAGGACCGGCGGGCCAACGCATCACTCTGAGTACTCGCTGGTAGTCCACTCATTCGGAGGCGACGACATGGCCGCTGACAAGGAAACGCTGCCACGACGGACTGTGTTCTCCATGAAAACTGTGCAATCATCCGAGAAAGAAGTGGACGAAAAAATCATCCGGCAGAAGTCACTGTACATGGACAGCACAGTTTATTTCCTCCACCTGAAGAATAATGAGATCCTCACTTTCAATGTCGACGACGACACGGTGCGGACCATTGATATGCCCACCAAGAACAAGCAAGCTGCTAACGGTTGAAGGAGCTTGAAGCTGATTGAGATGTCTGGTAGTCCATGCCTGGTGATCACCGAGAATGATCGCGTAGCAATATGGCTGCTCACAGCGAATTACCAGTTGGAACCAATGCATGTCATCTCATATGAGATGATCAGAGACTTCTATGGTCATCAAGATTGCTGGCGCTTGGGACTGCGGTGGTATACTGTTCCTGTGGTTTGCCTGCCCGTCGACCGACGAGCTTTTGTTGTATGACATCACAGCGAAAAAGATATTCAGAGCGGACATGCCACGCGACCTCAGAGTCAGGAAGTCCGACTATATGCTATGTTGGGGTTACAAGCCAACTCTTGTGTCGCCTGGAATCATTGTCGGGGAGTTCAACCAAGACATGGAGCGACGGCGAGATCGCTCGGCACACATCACTGAAGTCATAAACCCTCTCCATCTACAAGATAGGACAAAAGGGAAGGAAGCGACGCTGAACATTGTGTGCCTCATGGAGTTCTTGGTCCGCATCATGCAGAAGCTGCCTCATGACTTGCAAGACGTGGTGGAAATGCCAAAGATGGATTCAGAGGAACCGGGTTCGCTATTTCAGTGCCTTATCTTTAGGTCAATTGATACATAGTTTTGTTTGCTATGTGTTGGTACCTCGAGAGTCTATGATGCTTGATCTAGGCTTCATGTGTACTTCCAGAGGCTAGAATGAATAATATCCAATTTTCCAAACCTTTTAGTCTATATATATGCTAAGATTCCCAGTAGCCGGTGAATCTAAGTATTCAACCACTGCTGTCCTACTATTATCGCTTTGAGTATCCCAAGTTTATAACTGGAACTGGTTGAAAATTTATATAATTATTCATAAGCAAATGATTTGTTTTATTTAAATTCTGCAGAACAACACTTTTCACCACTTACAATTGCTTTGAGTATCAGAAGTTTAAGAGCTGGAACTGCTTGAAAACTTATGCTTCAATGTTGGCGCTTGTTGATTGAAAATAGCATCAAAATTTTGCCCATCAACACTTTTTTAGTGTACGATAACTATTTGGAGATTATAACACTCTATAAAAGTGCTATTCCACGTATGATTATTTAGTGGATGTAGCGTCAACAGCGTTCACGACAAAATCACAACATCCATGGAGACGTGAAACCATAAAATCTCTTGATAGTGAAGTGTGATGTGATGTTCATTCATAAATGGGGTACGTAACCGTCAAAAGCATCATGGTCGTTTGTCGGAAGTCGATGTGTGGGTCTAGCATCATGGTCGTTTGTCGGAAGTCGATGTGTGGGTCTCTTGTGGACATAGCGATTTATCATATCCAGCAGTATAGTGATATTTGTGTTAAGGACCCTGTACCCAATCAGGTATTACAACGGTGGACAATAGGAGAGTGGTAGGGGATCACTCAGTACTCATCGGTGTTCTTCCACAACGAGTAGGAGACCAGCCTTCTCTAGTTGAGGTTCTCTAGTTTTTGTGGGAATCGTCCCATTTATAGGAGTTGTCCCACCCTTATATTCTTAGGAGTTATATTCTTAGGACGCAGAAGTCGGTTTGGGTTTCTAGTTGATCTTCGGCATATACACCGGGTGTGGGTGTGTGCTGTCACGGTGTGGATGTGCCTTATGCAGTTGACAGAGCCGCAACTGCCTCTTGACACTTTATTTTACTAATTTGAGACGAGACACTACAATAATTGATCCAGCTTTTCCATCCACACCACAGTGGGGTTGGGTCGGTCCGGACTCGGCAATTCCCTTGTCGCTGACTGGCACCACCATCTTCACTTTGACCTATCTACTAGTAAGACTTAAATGACATGTGTCCTTAGCTATCGAGGCGCCTCAGAGACCCACCAATCACATCTGTGCATGCAGCAAACCAAAAAAGAAAATAAGTAGCTACAAACATATACTCCCTCCGTTCCAAATTGTAGTTCACTTTTTGGCTTTTCTAGATTCATTTGATTTACTATGTATCTAGACATAGTGTGTAACTAGGTGCATAGCAAATCAATGTATCTAGAAAAAGCCAAAAGTGAACTACAATTTGGAACGGAGGGAGTATAAGTTTATAAATTGAAAACAATGGTGTTTAATTTGTTTGTCAAATCTGAATCCCAACACTTACTAAGATAGTTTGATTTCCTCCAATACTTCATGGCCATGGCGGCGTGGTAAACACTAGCTAGTATGAGATACATATATCATATACTCGCACGCAGATAATGAGGATTATATAGACAGGAACATACACCCGCAAGCACAATTGTTGTTCAGATTCATCCAAGAATTGCTTAGACGACAAACATCGATCCATGTCATGTCTTTATCATGTTTATTAGACTGTTAGTACACTGCATATTATTATCATTTTACCGTGCATGCATAATGTGATACAAACTCGTGTCACAACTGCAGCACATTTCGTAGAGGACTGACACTTATTAAGAAAATATAGTACGTACATAGTATAGGCATAGTACTGTAGTAAGCTTCAATTTCTAATATCTTGGTCCCACTGCAGGGATTTTAGAAACTACAATTTCGTATAATAATTATATCTATACAGACCATCTTGTACTGTCTCGAGACTGATTATTAAGGGTTTGGTGAATTCCCAAACATACACGTACCTTGTAGTTTGAGTAAAGAAATAAGAACTATTTGACTAAGAAAAGTTTGCTTAGGAGAAGAAAACTTTACACACAACTGGGACCAAAACAATTATACAGGTGGAACAAATAATTGAGACTTTAGCCTGGTGAGATGAAAACTTTTGTACATAGGAAGAAAATATACACATAGAATTGATTAGGCAATTCAGATTGAACATAAGCTTTATTATTATATAAGTAAAAGAAAAATTGCACATCTGCAACAAGTCGCATGCAATTTAGCTGATGGTTAGCGGGCATCAATTTCGAATGAAAGAATATGGGAGTTGCTATATCTCTTTCACAAGAAATTTGACCAAGATTTCTTGCAACAACCCCGGACCGTGCGTTTCAAATCCAACGGTCAAACTACTCGTCCAGTCAATTGAGTTGAGAACTGAGTACACACTACAGTAACGGGCCTGCCTACACTAACGGGTTTCAGATCTAACCCGCTTACTGAACGAACACCACAGCACGGATCAAACCCGTTTACCAACGTAATCGCTTTTAATACACGGTTATTACAGATATGCCCCCAACCCTCCAAAGAAGAAGGAAACTACACGAAGGGAAATCGTGGCGCTTCCACCGTACCCACCGATCTCGGATCTACAACGGAAAAAAGGAGAAGAAGATCAACAAAAAGAAGGGAAAAGAGTTCCCTGTACCACCGATCTCCGGATCTACAACGGAAAAAGGAGAAGAAGATCAACAAAAAGAAGGGAAAAGAGTTCCTTGTACCACCGATCTCTGGATCTACAACGGAAAAAAGGAGAAGAAGATCAACAAAAAGAAGGGAAAAGAGGATCGATGAACAGGTGTTCTTGTTTGTCCTTTGTTCATCCTCATCCCCAACGGTTCTAGCGATTAGGGATTTTGTTATGGCTTATCCTTCCTTGTACTCTGTACGATCTGTACCCTGTACGATCTGTCCAGGGCCATCTATGAACACTGCACATGGTTCCTTCTCTGAACGAACCCCAATGTATGATTCCACTTTCCGTCAATGCTTGTCCTCTTTGTCCTTTTGTCCGATATGTAGTCATATTCATGTTGAGGGCCACAACTGAACACAGATGCAATGTAGGATCGGAGAGGAATCAAAATTCCATATAGTCATCACTAAAATTGCGCTTAACTAATTTTGCAATTTAAACTACAACAGTTTGCAATTGAGACTATAACGATGCGCAATTCAAAGATCCCAAATGAGGGATATCCTAAGACTTTTGTATACATGCATAGTTAGATCGGTTATTAAACCGATATAGAAGCCAAGACAAGGCAAACTAAAATGGAAATCAAAGCTGGTGCTCCTCATGAGTTAATTAGCAGCAAAGAAAGATGAAACAACATGAGCAGGTGCTTTTGGGACTCACTAATAACGTGCGGGTCCATTTGAATGCCTAGAAGCTCAAAAACCTGAAACCCATCCAGTTAAGCACATAAAACCGGTTCCTGAAAAGAGACAAAGCACAATATAGGATCGGTATCATGTTGAGGGCCACAACTAAACACCAGATGCAATGTAGCATCAAAGAAGCAATCAAAATTTCGATACCCATCACTAAAATTGCGATTAACTATATTTGCAATTTACACTATTACAATTTGCACTCAATAGGCATTCCTAACAGCATAGCATATTTGTTTCAAGTAAGAAATGATACAAATTGACCGCACCCAATGACTAAATTAGCGGCGGAAGCTCAACAAAAAAATCAGCGGTGCTAGTGGTACTCACTAATGACAGCAAGCTCCATTTCAATCTCCACAACATAGAAAGCACCAGCCTCAGTCCAAGAAATCTGTACCATGACAAACAACAACACAACAAGGCCTCAGCTCTAAAGTTAGGTGCTTATAGTCATAAAACAATGATTGGTCGCCAAAAAAAAAATGTAGCATTGTACAATCAACAACGATTACTAGCACAAAGGACAAAATACAAGATAAAGACGAGTGGGTAGAGAACAATACAAGGGGCATGACAAGCGACTATACAACACAATCAACAAAAAATACAATATAAAGTACAAGACAAGGGACAATCCAAACACAATTCGCGGTCCCCTGTGGATGACTTTTTGCGTCTCGGCCTCGAGGGCCTAACGGCCCACTCGGCCTCGGCGAAAGTGTTACTTTCTACAATGCGCCTTCCGGCTAGGTTCATATAGGGAATCAAGTGATGTCATTTTGTACTTTGTTGTCTTGTATTGCGGGGTCCCCGCTTGTTTTTAAACAATTTATTTTTATTACAAGGGACAATACAGGGGACAAAACATCGCACGAAAACAGAATGGACACTACATGATGGAATAAGACAAAGGCACTACTCAATATAAACTTTGAGTACGTAGACAACTTCTTGTTCAATCAGGTCAAATTCTCTAAAGAAGGAAAAACTGCCTAAGACAGTGCTGGGAAGGGGGAACAAAACTGCTCCTAGAATGTCAAATATTGAGGAAATGCCACATGTTTGTCACCATGATACTGATGAATACTATTATCGTGTCAAATATACTCCAAGAGAGGCTACTGGTGATGATTGCATTACATGCTATATATACTCCAAGTGAATACTATATCTGTATATTCTTTCTACATCTATTAGATGTGTTCAGTGGAAGGCCATATCTGTATATTTTCTGCTCATCTAAATTTGAACCCAGAATCATAAAATAAGTAGCAGTGTCGAACTTAGACATACATCATTCTTACCTGAACCAAAAGTTTCAAACAAGGAATAGATGAGTGTTTTAATGCCATGCTTAATGGTGTAACTTCATCATTGATACGCTCATTGGGCTGCAAGAACCAAAAAAAGAAATCAGTATCAATGCAAAAAAAAAGAGCACTAGAGAAGCAGAGAATTTCAGATGAAAAAAACAATAGTATCTTATTTAAGTGCAGGTTATATGTTCCTAATGTCCTACTATTTGATTTTTAGGACCTCGAGCTGCTTGTGTCCGAGTGCCCAGTTACCCATGTCTTTGATCAGGGTCACACATCAGCCACTCGAGAGAAGCCGAGAATACAACCGAACAAGGGAGAGGGCGAGTGAACCGTGCGGCTTCCATAACAAATAAAAATAAGAGTTACAGTTAGCACATACATATCGCACCGTTCTCCAATAAAATCTTCACGATACTAGGATATCCTCTATAAGTAGCAATGATCGGTGGGGTCAAGAGTCGTGATTCCACATCAACACGAACTCCTTTAGAAAGCAGGAATTTAGCTATTTCAGACCGCCAAAGAAACATATGAAAAAAACCGATGGTCACAGAATGTATAGTAAATAAAGGGTTTCGGGAAATAAGTTTGATTACAATAGTGATACACCAAATAAGCTTTTTTTCATTCACAGTTCCTTGAAGGATTTACATGGAAACCAATTATTATCCTACTAGATTAACAAATTATGAATATATCTACGAAGCGACATCATTTTTTTTTTTTTGAGAACACGCCGAAGCTGCGTATTTCATAGACATCATTTTCTCCGAAAGCAAAGAGAAAGCTGTAGATTTTTCCTTTTTAGGTGGAAGAGAAAGGTATAGCCATTGGCTAGAACAAAGCCCATGAAAAATAATATCATGACAGAAAGACGCATGAATTAATTGAAAAATACATTTATTGCAAAAAAAAAGACGATACATAGATTACAAACGTAACGTTTTAGGTAACGAGGGTAAACAATTTGGAATGTTGTGACAAATATGAAAAACATGGGTAACTCGAATGAAAAAGACAATATAACATGCACACATTAATTGACAAAAAGCTCGTAAAGTTCATACCACCCTCTCGCAGCTGAATGAAAAAGACCCATTCCCTTACGGCCGACAATGAACATCGCCGCCATGATCAACAAGAAACCGCAGGGCTGGCAGGTGTTCCCATATAGCACGGCATGCATCAAGGGCGTGAAGTGTCTCATGGTATCGCCTTTTGTTGACGCCAATTTTGAGATCCTCGACTGATATCGGAGGACGGGCATGCAGCCACCGTCCACAAGCGGCATGGAGGGCGTAGTTGCCGAGGAAGTGGGTGTTGGCCAAGGTGTACCAAGCCCTTTCCCATCAATGTCAATCATCTTTGGCGATCTCTACAAAGAATGAGATGGAGGGGCGTAAAACAGAAAAGGGAACAGCTTTAGTTACGAATCATGGTAAGATCATGTAAATCGGGACGCCGCTAACATTTTCTTTAGAGATCACAAAATCAAAATGAACAAAACTCTGCCATTTGCAGCAACAGAGTAAGCATCGAGGTATTTAGCGCTTAAGACGCCTTTTGTGACCGGCAAGTACAAGCCGTCAAATTTAGAGTAACCAAGCATACATGAGCAAAAGAAAAGCATTCATATATAACTAACAAGCTGCTCCACTTCATTTCCTTTATGGTGTCCATGCAAATTTTGGTGGAGATGCACCAAGCCAAGGGCTCTAGAGTTACGTAAGTCCAAACACATGCCCCAACCGATCAATTAATAACGATTAAACACCAAATCGACAAAGAACACGTAGATGGAACGAATCCGATGCATTTCTACGCACCCCTAACATTTAAGGCATAACTTTCTGTTTGAACACCCCATTTTGTATCCAATCAAAATGAATGAAACTGAATCCCCATGTTGTGGAGCAGCAGCACAGCAGAGCATGACAACTACTGTAGTAGGTAAGATGCAAGAGATTTCTCATTTCAAATCAAAATTAGCAGCTACTTAGATCAGCCAAGAGGGAAAAAGACAACCACGAGGCAAATCAGTTCAATAACGGCATATTGCACATGCTGCGAACAGGAATTGCGGTTGTCCAACACTTGCAATTGAGATTATAGCAGCATCGCAATTATGTAAGCCTATTTGCAACTTCAGTTTAGTGTTTCCCCCGCACAATTCAAGATCATAATGAAAATAGGCCACTATGAGAGGGTGAACAAAGCTTTTATGGTCCCAAATGCTAGATCTTTGGCAAGGCTAATGACAAGTACTATGGTTCCATGCAATTCAAAAACTAAAAATATGGTACAGTAGATGTACAAAATCAACAACTACCATTTCGATCTAGATAGACAAAGTTGCATACTTACGGAAAAGTTCTTGATTTCTGTTGTCATCATCTTTAAGATATCAAAGCCTATGAAAGAATCTAGATTCTTATCCACAACATTTGTCCCACTTGAGATACCCCATCTGCTTTTTTTCTCAAAGACCTCACCGGCACAACCCTGAAACAAAGAGAAGTATAAATCACAATCCACAACTTCCCATGGAAATAATTGTAACCCACTATTGTCCTAGAAAACAAACACCATCACTATGTAGGCCTATAAATAATTTGAGTGATAAAAAAGGAAGATAAGGATTATACTCGGTTCATTCAAAATCATGCAATTAACTTTTCGTAGAGTGGCCAAGAGCCATGAAAAGCCAAACCAGAGTCATGAGGTAAATAAAAAGTCCACTTGTTGCACATTATGACAACTACAATTACAACGCTATAGACTTACAATTTACACTATTCCTGATTGCAACTATCGGTATTTGTGTTTACTTTGTTTCTAATGAACAAGATAGCTCAATAGCAATAGTGAACTACAACGGCCATTGGTTGTCGAGAAGTAGGGCTAGGCAATGCACTTGAATACAACTCTTCCTTCACACAAAACTTGAGCCCCTATCCCGAACAACCTCCTCCCCGCTTTTGACAGATGTCAACTTTTAAGAAAAAGCCCAATATGCTAAAATAGCTTCAATTGAGTAAGCGGTTCATGGACACTAATCAGCAATGAAGAAACACACTGGTTGCTATTGTAAAGATATTTGGGACCAAGACGAAAACACAAAAAATGACAAATGAGAGGTGTGCATTGACCCAATCACAAAAAAAAAAACATTTTGAACATGTTTTAGTGCATATCATAATAGACAATTTTTATCTATGGAAGTACATAACAATTCTTTTTCTTGAAGCACAATCACAGATCATAGATCACAAGACACAATATTTTTCTATGGAAGGATAGATAACAATTTATTTCTATGGAAGCACAATCATAGATCACAAGAAACATTTTTTTTACGGAAGGAGAGATCACAACTTTTATTCTATGGAAGCAAACGATGAAAAATGGTTCTCTTTATGAAACCAATCATGACTTCACTAAACATGGTGTCAAAAAAAAGGACATGCCACTGAATTTACCTTTCCAAAGACGCTGGTCCGAACACCGAAACATCTTGATTTCCCTCTTCTTAAATCATCTCGAGGAACAATCATTTAATTCAAATTGGAACCATTGTCAAGCCATGGAACATGCATGCTATGATGGATGGATGAAGAATGAAACACACGTTAGCTGACATGCATGAGAAAAAGAAAAAGAAAAAAAGAAAAAGAATTAACCCGAAAGCAATGGCAATGAGAATAAATGCACCAACAAGAACCGCAAAGCTGTAGGGAACATTGGATTAATAAGAATAAATGATTGAACATTGGATTAATAAGAATAAATGATTGGACATTGGATTAATAAGAATAAATGATTGGACCAAAGAAATGCACAACATTGGACAATGATGTTTAAGACGGACGTGCTTACATAGACAGAAAAAGAAATCATTGGTGGAGATAAGCACGCGTGTACATGCAAAATATGTGAGCATATTGTTAGCCAAGCATCAAATTTGTAAACACAAGATGTCTGTAGAAATATCGAGAAAAAAAGATACGAAATATGCACGCTTCCGCCAAAAAAGGTTCCAGAAACATACTCCACAAATCACTCCTCTCGGATGTTTCAAAAAGCCCGGACAGCTACACTAGGATCAATTTGATCATATGAGGAATTTGAATCATAAAAAGGCAACAAGATATATCATATTATATACAAAGGTGCGTAAACAAACAAAATCAAGTAAACTTATTATCTCGTCAAGATTCAATGAATTAGAGTTGTTGTCGCTTTGGAGCTCTTAGAAAACTCATTGTCACTCTTAACATTTAGAGTTTCAACATCATTAGCCATGGCTATATAACAAAAAAAAAATCAACTAGTGTCTTCTAAAAGAATATGCATGTGTATCAAGAACTCATATGAGTGAGCTCTTTTTACTTTAGTTACTAGGTCTGCATACACCATAACAGAATGAACACAAGCTATGAAGCATGATATTAGAATCAGGTATGACCAAAGTATTGTTGCATCCATGAAGTAATTGCATATATAGGCATATCAGTGATACATACAAGACAAGTTATATACAGTCAATATACAAAAATCAGAAGCAAAGGCATAGAACTTAACAACAAATTCTCAAAGCAATAAGCCAGACTCTCTGAGTCACATGCATACTTCCTGGTTGCTTCAACATGCAACAGACACTATCTATCTATCCATCCAATTACAGGTTGCTTGCCATGAGAGCTTCCGCATACAAATTGGTGAGAGTCTATCTTCACACAACATTAATTTCTATCACCTAGACTGAAAGTGGCAGCAAGAACACATGCAATTGACGAGTTATTACACACACCGCAGCAGCAGACAAAAACATCCGCTAATCGGCTCAACGACTTAAATCCATGAAGATCCTTGAACATGCGTGTGCATCCACCAAACCTTTAAGCTTTAATTGTGAAGTTTAAGTTTATAAAGCACTTTGAATCTGACGGGAAAAGGGGCAAATGGGCTTACAGAGTTGCATCAACCTTGCCCAATGACCATACTCCATAGAATGAAACAAAATGACTTTGAAAATGACACACGTGTCGCGAACTCTGAAGCAACAAAAAATCCTGAAGTACTGGTAGGAGCTTGGGATAATCAGGTGCAAGATTCATGACAGTGGAATGCTACTCATGACTTTGAAAATGACAGCAGCATGTGAGTACCTTCTAATAATTAGGTGCAAGATTAATGACAATCGGACAAATGAAGCAATCATCAAGCAGCAGCATTCTACTGATGTCGAAGTGCAGCTGCTAAAAATGACACAACGCTGAGTGCTACACTTTCAACCTTAAACGGACTGCCTGTGGAAGCAAATGAAATTGCAGCCAGCTGCTTACCTTCTTACCTAATTACCGAAGTGCGCCTTTACCTGCTGCTGTCGATCTGCAATGAAAAATACAATCTCTTGACAAATCAAAAAAAGGAGCCAAAAACAAGCACGGGCTGCTGCACTTGCCGCTCAAAATGCAAGCTCTTGACACTGGTCTGTTTTGCCACAAACGAACTGCAAACCAGAGCACTGGACCAAAACCAAGGTGTTGGACGCTGGTGGAGCTCACTAGAGCCTGACACCACAACACAGGAAAGCAACGCTCTATGGAGGGAACAAACAGGGTCTCCCATGGCCCCGCCGGCGAGATCAAAATTACTGATGTGCAGCCAAACGAACAGGAAAAAGGGCGAGCACAAAACCGCTAAAAATCCGACCCAAAGGATTCGAAACCAAATCTTGCATAGGTGATCACAACTGAGTTGAGAATCTACTCTTAGGAGATCATCGCCCAAATCAACTCAAGCCTCAGAAAATTCAGATCGAGTGCAACGACACACAATTTTCCCCAAAACAAAAATTCAATCATTTATCTGTGTTCGTATGGAATTAATCCAATTCATGTATAGGGTAGCATCATCACAAATCCTTTCACAGATCAAGCCAACAATAACGAGCCAGAACGCTCTGAAATCGATGAATCTGAAATTCTCCAAAAATAGCTACGAAAATAACAGAAATCCCTCCATAAACCCACGAGATGAAGACGAGGGAGAGGGAAGACGACGAAATCAACATCATGCAGACCCGATCCTAACCCAATCAAGGAGACGCACAAACCCCAAATCATAAAAATCAAATGAAAACTCAACGAATCCTAAACGAACTCATCTTTTTGGCATCGCCCCGAGTCGAAGACGACACAGATCCACCGCAGGAGACGCCGCTGTCGCCGATAGATGTGCTAGAAACGCACCGGAAGGGAGAGAGGGGCGGGGGTGCGGGTCGCCGATGATGAGGAGCGAGCGACCGGGAGGGAGGAGAAATGGAAGAGTGAGAGGAGCGACGCTTGATTCGCCGGAGTGAGGTGCGCTTCACGACAAACTCAGGCCCGACAACGGGTTCGTATCCAACTGACCGAAACAACAACGAACCCAAAACCATCGCGACGAACAGAGCGTCCGCCTCCGCCAAGGGGCGTCGACTTCGGCGACGACGCGTGTCGCAAGAAACGAAACAAAGAAATCGCTCGACCGGCAGATAGGAAATGTGAAAGAATATGGACCGACCAAACATGAGCACAAATAGCATCTAGTCCAACATTGCTTGAATGTGGAGCAGAAGAATTAGGCCCCAACCCATTTGTCATGTGCCAAATTGATGAGGCCCATGGGCCATGCCGCAGGGGAGCCGCCCTAGTCGGCCGCCACCGCCCGTCCGTCATAGTCGCGTCATCCGCTTCGCTATTAAGTAATAGTTATTTAGGAAATAAAATAGGAATAAAATAGGAAATCAATCGGATTTCTTTAGATACAAGTCTCCTCCGACTATAAATACAAGGGACTTGTAATCCGTTGGGATCAATCGAAAAAATTAAAGGGGTAACACCCAACAACTCTTATCTCTCAAACTCTCTCTCTCTATCAACCCTAGCGCCGCTGCGCCGCCCCCCCACGCCGCCACCGCCGCCGCCGCCGCCACCGCGCCCACATCGCACGCCGCTCTTCTCCTACCGCCGCTCGCCGACAGTCCACGCCATCACGCCGCCGCATCGTCATCACCGCCGCCTACGCCGCCGCCGCCGCCCGGGAGCTGCCGCCGACGTGTCACCGCCCCCAATCTAACCGGGTTTATGATGATGGTATCCCGGAGACCGGACGATCCAACCACGCCGCCACCGCAAGATTCGATGGTCGCCTCCGCCGCCGCCTTACCCGAGACGATCATGGAGGCCATCCACGCTACCGGGACCCGAGAACGCCGGCGACAAAAGCTATGATCCTCAACTACATCAAAGACAAGTACGGCTCTAGCCTTCCTGGCCCATCACCACGCAACTCGTTAGGCCACCTCCCGGCATGAAGGTCACCGGGGAGCTCGACGCCGCCCACCATGGGCGCCACCGACGACAACAACTGTTCCCATAGACACCGCCGACGCCGTCCCTCCACGATCACCGGCCAAGCATAATCAACGGACACAACTACCCCGACGATGCCCCTATCGCTGTGGTTCAAATCGACGTCCGAGGAGGCCACCACCGATGTCCACCAAATGCCGGCCGACGAAAAATCCTACCCAACTAGGCCAACTTCGCGGAGACTCAAAGAACGGTCTAGATAAGTTCCGACAACACCAGCAACGCTATCCCCGACATCGAACATCGGGATCGCCTACATCAATATGGGCGACAAGACGACGCCAATCGACGTCGACATCGATGTCGCCGACCCCGACATCCTAGACAACACCGGTGACATGAACAACAACATCAACATCTTCGCCGACCAGACATCACACGCCCCATACCACCGTGGCAAGCCCACCCCAATCAACAAGGAGCTTCTACCTCTACCACCCATACTACAACGATGCCACTCGACGCCGTCAACAATGACGCCTTCGACACCGCACCATCGACGACAACGGCGGGCGCCCCCCCACGAGCGCGCCGCCAAAGGATGTAATAGCGACACCTCCCTAAGCATCAATGACATCCTCGACATCACCATTGACGCCGCTAGCCACAAATGGCCCCCGCATCGACGACACCGACAACGACGACGATTCTACCATGGGCGCCATGAATGTCAACGACACCCTCAAGGATGCCAACACCGATGATGACCCCCGACGCCAACTACGATATCGCCATGCCTACCATCGACAACAACCCAAGGGCGAGAACAACGACGCCCGCGCTGGCGCCGCCGATGACACGGTCGCCCCTTGCTATACTTCGACGACAATCCATTGAATCACTGACATCCTCCCGACATCAACAAAGGCGGAGAACACCATCAAGCAAGCTACGTGATCCAAAGATAGGAGCCACCATCGAAACCACGCCAGCCGAGCATCGCCTACACCGCTACCCAACTAACAAGAGCGGCACTCCTTTTCTATGGCTCCTCGGCATCACCGCAAAAGCTCCATCGAGAACGGGGACACCTTACCATGGTGTCTCACTTGCGCTTTGGGCCGCCCATCAATGGTGACACTACCATCTACTTCAGCGCAACCTCGACAAAATGACGCCATGATCGACTACACCTATGGTCCCGACACCTATGTCAGGAACATGGGCATACCAGACACCACGGCGCCAGTCAACAACCATCGCGCCATCGACAACTCGGCTATTGCAACCGGGACAACTCCAAAGCCAAACAAGTTAGCTTCCTCGCCTCGACGACATCTACACCCTGCACGACTACGCCAACAAGCCCGCCAACGCACCGCAACAAGCTTTGAGCCGCAACACACGAGGCACCCTACATGTTGGGCACGGCGATGCAACTTCGCCCACCAACTCGAGGCCCCCGCTCCCTACGAGGTCTTCAAGGAGCTCCAACTCACCAGCCCCGCCGACAATGACATGAGGTACATGGCACATGCACTCATCCTCTACAAAGAAGGCTACCTCATCACTACCCCCTGAGGCCAACGTTCTACCCCAACTCACTACACCAAGCGCCCGAGCTACATGGCATAGCCGAACCAACAAGCTCCAAGCTGGAGCACCAGCTTTGGACACCGGGTAATGTGATTGGCGTTCATCTTCCGATGACTTCGCCAGGCCTCACAACAAGCAACTTGCTTGTTGGAGAAGCTATCACATAGCTTCTCTCCATCGCTGATGGTTTTCTTCAACAACAAATCAATCACTACCTCGCCAACATCAACATCGCTCTCATGGGGCGAGAGTAACGGACTTCCATCCAACGGACTAAAATGGAAAAGGTTACCAACCTCATCTTCGTCCGCCCATTCCCCTTCTACAAGTGAATGCAGCAATCTTCGTACCATGTTGCTTCAATCGACCCTTCAACAACGACACCGTGCGAAACCACAGCCAATACGAGGACGCCACTGTTCGTGAAAGGGGAGAAATGTCATGTGCCAAATTGATGAGGCCCATGGGCCATGCCGCAAGGGGAGCCGCCCTAGTCGGCGCCGCCGCGGTCCGTCATCGCCGCTTCTTACGCTTCGCTATTAAGTAATAGTTATTCAGAAATAAAATAGGAATAAAATAGAAAATCAATCAACGATTTCTTTAAATGCAAGTCTCCCCGACTATAAATACAAGAGACTTGTAATCGCTGGGATCAATCAAAAAAATTAAAGGGTAACACCCAACAACTCGTGTCTCTCAAACTCTCTCTCTCTATCAACCCTAGCGCCGCCGCCGCATGTCAAGATGCCGCCACCGCCACGTCACGCACGCGCGCCAAGCCACGGGTCCTGCGGTTCGCCATCACCGCCTTCTCCTACCTCGCCGTTCGTCGACAGTCTACGCCATCACGCCGCTGATCGTCATCACCACCGCCGCCACGCCGGCCGCCGCCCGCCCGAGAGCTGCCGCTGACGTGTCATAGCCGGCTCAATCTAACCGTTTGTGACACCATTCTGTAATACTACAGTTTTGCTAATTTTTATAGAATTGAAGAGATCGAAGAGGGTGGACCCAAACCCAACAAATTCTAAATATTTGGTGTTTATTATTCCGATTTCCAAATATAGTTCAATTGAATAATAAATAAGTATATATATAATATAATTAAATTAAAAATATCACGCCATATTGGCCTGCCATATATAGAGCGAGGGCATGCGCTGACCGATGAAATATATCCACCTCGATCTCCACGCGAGCCAATCGACGATAATACTCATCATGGAGAGGTCGGCAGGGGAAGATGAGATCGCCGAGAACGGCGGGCGCATTAACCCTAGCGAAGAGGAAGAGGCCGCCATCGATGCAGCATCGTCGTGCCCCCGGGCGGCGGCGTCTGCGACGACACCGCCGGCACCATCCTGGGGCGCCCTACCCACCCGCCACCCGATCGCGTGCACGGGCGCTCCAAGCACCACCGAGAGCCCGATCCGCAGCCCGGAGTTTAGAGACTCCATCGCCGCCTTGGCGCTGCCATCCCCCCACACGCGTGCCTACCGGCGGTGCCCATAAGGAGGAGACCGAAAGCACGACCGTGCCTCCAAATTGTACTACGGCTTCCACCTCGCCCGGTTCGGGCCGGGCTCGCCCGGCAGCGGCGATGCCCTGATTCGCTCCGTCACAAGAAGGAGGTACCTCCGGAACCAAGCACGTCAACACGCAAACGGCGTCCTGCTCATTGCTACCGCAGGCTTTCTCGCCTCGTGCGGTGCACCCTGGAATCCGGCCATCGCCGACGCCGCGAGGGAGGTAACCATCTCCGAACCACCATCGTCGGAGAAGGAAACATCATCCTCTTTTTTTTCAAGAACGTGCGCTGCCCGTATTTCAGAAACATCATCCTCAGAGGAGGACACATCATCCTCAGACGAGGAAAGATCAGAACCTATTGTCTTGCCCGACGGGAAGGAGCTATGGTACAAGAAAACCCAGTTCCTCGCACTAGGGTTTAGGTTTCGGCCCGAGGAGCAACACCTACAAGCTGCTCCTGTGCCGCAGGGACAGATACTATATCCGCATGGTCTTAACAGATCGTCACGGTAAAATTATAGGCCGCAGCACCTGCCACCCAAAACGTCACTTTGAGTATTCGCTGGTAGTCCACTCACTCGGGCGGCGATGACACCGCCGACGAGCAAACACTGCCACTGCGAACTGTGCTATCCATGGAAACTGTGCAATCATCCGAGGCAGAAGTGAAGGAAGAAATCATCAAGAGCAAGTCACTGTACATGGACGGCACAACTTATATCCTCTATTCAAAAATGGGTGTGATGATTCTGCGTGCTTTCGACATTGACAATGAGGCGGTGCACACCATTGCTATGCCTGGCGATCTCCAGGGAGCAAAGTACCAGCTGATTGAGATGTCCGGTCATCGTCCGTGCCTAGTGACCATGAAGCAACATTGCATAGCATTATGGATGCTCACAGCGGATTACCAGTTGGAGCCAATAATTATCATCTCATATAAGATCCCCAAGTCGTATCTTCGCTCGATTGCCGGTGTTTGGGACTGTGGTAGTGTACTTCTATTGTTGCTCAATAGTCAGTCGACAACCAACATGCTTTTGTTGTACGATGTGGCAACGAAGAAGATATTCAGAGCGAACATGCCATGTGACTTGGCTGTACAGAAGTTCGACTATACGCTATGTTGGGGTTACAAACCAACACTTGTGTCGCCTGAAAGCATCGTCGGGGAGTTAAACCAAGACATGCAGCGCCTGCGAGATCGCTCGACGCACGTCACTGAAGTCATAAACCCTCTCCTTCAGCAAGATAGGAGGAAAGGGAAGGAAGCGACGCTGAACATTGTGTGCCTAGTGGATTTCTTGGTCCGCATCTTGCAGAAGCTGCCTCATGACTTGCAAGACGTGGTGGAAATGACAAAGATGGATTCAGAGGAACCAGGTTCGCTATTTAAGTGCGTTGTCTCTTCAGAATAATTGATGCATAGTTTTCTTTTGCTATTTGTTGGTACCTCGAGTCTATGGTGCTCCATGAAGGCTTCATCCAGACATTCAGAAGCTAGAATAAATAATATCCAATTATCCAAAACTTTTTAGTCTATATATATGCTAAGAATTCCAGTAGCCGGTGAATCTAAGTATTCAACCACTGCTATATATATCCTACTATGATCACTTTGAGTATCCCAAGTTTATAGCTGCAACGGCTTCAAAACTTATATTATTATTCTTTGGCAGCAGTGTTATTTTTATATAGATTCTACAGAACACTTTTCACCACTAGGCACTAGCATTAGAGTACATATATTGCTTTGAGCATCAGAAGTTTCCAATCTGGAACCCTTGGAAACTTATGCTTCAATGTTGGTGCTTGTTGATTGAAATATTAATGGAGCTTGCAGTGTTGATTGAAAATAGCATCAGAAATTTGCCAATCAACACTTTTTAGTGTACGATAACAAGTTGGAATTTCAACTTTCTGATAGTGCTATTGTGATTGAATCAACAGTGTTCACAAAATCACAACAGCCATAGATACATGAAACCATGAAATCTCTTGATCTCCTAATGTGGTACTTTTGAATTTTGAAGGCACTATTTCCATTCTTTGGAAAAGAGAAGTGTGACATGGCGTTCATTAATAAATGGGTTTGTAACCATGGCATGCACCGTGTATGTGGGTCTCTAGTCGTTCAGACACTCAAAACACACAAATGGGCATAGCAATTTATCCGGGCTTCCAAAGCCCTATGTTCACAGGTAACAAGAGTGCCAAATCAGGGATTACAAATGTGGACATCGGGAGAGTTTGGTAGGGTATCTCGGTGTGCTATCCTAGTCCCGTCGGTGTTTTTCCTCATCAAGTAAGAAATCGGCCTTCTCTAGTTGAGCTTATGTATAAGTTCTTGTAGGACATCACCTTTCTTTAGGAGCTGTCACTCCCCTTATATTCCAAAGTACAAATCGGTTTTGGGTTCTAGTTCATGGCTTATGCATCGGGTGTAAGTGTCGCCGGGGCGTGTGGATGGACCTCACGGAGTCGGTAGCGCCATAACGGCCTCTTGACACTAGCTTGAGTCTTTGGTGAATTAACGAGGGATGCACATATGTTTTCTCCCTTCTACCCTATACCGCCAGAGATAACTACATTTTTAGATGAGACACTATACAAATAGATATAATCGATCCAGCTCCTCCGTCCACACCTTAAAGGGTTCCGCCAGGCCGTGTCGTGCCACCCCACAGAAATTTATGCATCATGCAATATATTTTTTTTTTCAAAAAAACAAAAAGATTTGGCGTTTTTTGTATTTAAGAAGAAGAGTTTTTACATAGTTAACATTGTCGGGGAGGTTAACAGTATTTTCAACGAAATTTCCTCCCCGAATATGGATACATGCGGATTACTCGCGAATGAGACAACTAAGGTTGGTAGCCCCGCGATCCACCGATCGGGCAAAGTAAGCTTGATCCTGTACATTAGCCGGGTGGTTGTCGAAGTTTTCGTTGTGGAAGCATCCGTTCCTTTCTTTCCATATCTCCCGGCCACCAAGGGGAATAAAGAGTCTGCGCCGCTTGCGCTTGTTGCCATGCCATCGTCATCTCTAGTTCTCCCACCACCGTAGTGTGGAGTTGGCTCCCCACCCGCGAGCAATCGGCTCAAGGACCGCTAGGATGGTCCACCAGACCTCTACCGAGACGGAGCAAGATGCTATGATGTGGTCAATGGATTCGGCTCGATCACATAGGAAGCAATTGTCCTCGCCTGTAGTCCGGTGTCTTCTCCTTCTGTCGTCCGTCCGGTGCCTCCTCCCGATTGATAGCCATAGGAAAATTCTCACTCTTAATGGTGCCCATGTCTTCCAGATGAGGTTGCATCCCGGATGGGATGCGAGGTCATCCAGCCAGTTTGGTAAGCCGATCCGGAGAGTATTTTTGAGCTAGACCACCTCCAAATGAGGCGATCCTCTCTCTCGCCTAGGTGCTCTAGTGCCACTTTCGGTCCCGTGTCCGAGATAGTCATATGCAACTGGGGCGATGATACCGCCAAATATCCGGCGAACCCAAGCTCGTCCTTGAAGACCCTTCGCGACCGGTAGTGTTGTTGATGTCGGTGTGGGCTGATGAACCGAGCAGCAAAGGGGCTATGTCCTTGATAGCACATCCTTGGATCCATCTCGCGCCCAAAATGCGGTGGATCGACCATTGCCGAGGTCCGTGTAAGTGGACATCTCAAAGAAGGCCCGCACGCCCTTGTCCACCTCGGTGGTAACTTCGGCCCATGCATGGTTCTCGTCCGATTGTTGAAGCCACAACCATCGGTGTAATGCGTAGGGCAATTGTAGTGAGTCGCAGGTCCGGGGCGCCTGTGCCCCCAAGCTAGTGGACCGCATACCGTAGGCCGGCAACCATGCATTTCCCCAAATGGATCCATCCTTCCCTGTCCACAAGAAGCCGGCAGATGTTGTCTATTTCTTGCGTATCCTGTGGAGGTAGGTCGCACACCGCAGATGCATCCGCCACCAGCACCACGCCGGCATCGGCCCGGACGCCGCTTTCACGATTGCGTCGACGACCTTTGGTTGGGCTGTAGCCCGTGGCCGGACGTTCCTCCCCTGTCTCCACCCGCGGAAGTTGTCTCCCGCCGATCTAGCGTTAGGGTTCTTTCCTCAGCGGCACCATATTTCCCCATCGCTAGAAGATCCAAGGAGATGAGGTGGTTGGACAACTTCTCCGGAGTGCTCGGATGATGAGGACAAGGTCGCCGAGCCGAGGCCCCTCACCGCCGTCGGGCGCGGCTTGCCATCCACTCCCCGCGATTGACCCGAGCTCGGTTCGACCACTCCCGGTGGTGGTCATGCTTACGACCACGGTGCCACCGCACGCGATGTTGGTGTCGCCGCAGGAGGCTGTCGTGTGCCGCAACCACGCCGGGCGTCGCCGCCGCCGCCGCCCCGGGGCCGAGGAGGCCGGGAGTGGGTGCCATCGTTCTAGCCGCCGCCTTGTTCTAGCAACGTCGGGCGACCCCTATGGTGGTTGGAGCCATCGGGGTGCCCGCACCCTACGGCTTGGTCCGGCGGTCTCGCGTGTTCACGCACACTGCGCCTACTGCGGCCGTCGGGCTCCGCCACTGGGCGGTTGCTCGTCAATAGCGTGAGCCAGCCCTCCGCCGCCGGGTCAACGCGGATGGCTTTCATACTGCGTCATGGCGTAGGCGTGCCGCCGCCATGCTCTCCTCTCCCCGTCATGCACGCGGCCGGTGCCGCCTCTCTCGTCGGCCAATGCTTCAAGCTATGCGGTTGAAGGTCACATCACTACACGATGCGCCAAGGGACGCAAGCTCGACGCTCGCCGCACATCCCCAGAGATCCCCATGTCGCCTAATCGGCGAGCCACGCCGCACCCACTCCCTCCAAATGCGCGCGCGGCGTCGGGCCGTGGCGAGGGCTTGAGGAGCTCACGGGGGCATCCGGGCCTTGAATGGCTACACTCCCTAGCCTGACAGATTCTTTGTCCGGCCCCTTCGACGTCGTTACGCTTCACCCCGGAGAGGCGGCCCCCGATCCCGAAGGTTGCCACGCACCAGTGGCACGCTGGATCTGCGTCGACCCATGCTCAAGGCCGTGGAATGCGCCGCGGCCTTGCCCGCCGGGGGACCTAATGCTTGATGAGCTCGCTGGCTCGGTGCTTTCACAATGGCGCCTCTCTTGCGGGGCGTCCACTCCTCAGCGCCAACACCCCCGGCGCCAAGGCGAACACCGGTGGGCTGACCTCGTGGCGGCGGAGTTTGCGACCTTGGGTCCGTCGTCGCCCGGCGCCCGAGGCGGCCCATCCTTGCAGATGAAAACCCTGCCCCTCGCAGCCATCCCCGGAGTCTTCGCAGGATGAGGTTGTCAAACACACACCCTCGGAGCCGACCTGAGTCTTCGAGGATGAGGCTGTCGCCACCACCGCCCGCCGGAGCCCGGCGTCCCGATAGCAAGAGATTGAAGGCGGTGTGTGTGTGCGTTGGCATCACCACTTCTCAAGTTGGGGCCGCGCTTGCGTGGGCGCGCCTCGGCCTCCACCCCACACCCCGGCAGTGATGGCGCATCGCGGGGCGTCCGAGGGCGCCAATGCGACTTTGCAGGCCCAGAACCTCTTGCTCCGTAAGTTGAAGCTCGGGCGGGACGCTGGTGAAAGAACCGTTGAGGAGAAGCTCAGTCCTTCTTCAGGCGCAGCATGCGCCCGCTAAGCGGCGCCGTTTGAGTTACTTCTTGAAGGCCGTTTCGACCCTCTCCGCTATGGACCTCAATCTTGAGGGATCGCCGTGAGGGAGACTCCAGCTAAGTTGCTCAATTGGGTTGGTTTGTCATAAATTGGTCAATATGTAATCCCGGTGATGTATCCCATAGTGGTTAGGTTTGCATCGGTAATGGTTTGGTTACGTTGTTTCTTGTTGTTTGAACTTTATTCTACTTAGCGTGGTCACAAAAAAAAATGACATGCAGTTCTCGAGAAAATAACTTTTGCAATGTAAAAGACAAATTGCACACGAGAGGAGAACGGGCTGGTCACATTGAGAAACAAATTGCCGCATGCCTGCCTGTAAATAATCTTGTTGTTTCTCAGTCACCAAAATCATATATAGTCCAAACTAGGTGTGATTTTTCCTTACAAATTGGAACTGGTTGTTTCTGTCCCTCTCACGGTTTATTTTCCTTCCCATGTTCAATTATATGATTTATATGGGCTATCAGATTAAGATAAAAAAAGAAAAAGAAAAAAAATCAATCCACTTTTCTCTCTCTCGCCTGATCGATCTGCACAAGGGGAGAATGCGCGTGGCATGAGACTATTCACTAAGCTACAAACCTACACTACGCGGCTTTGCTGCTAAAAGCACGTTGGTCAAGAATAGGTAGGTCATGGTCCTCTAGCTAAAGTACGTAGCTCTACATCGAACGCATGATATCCTGATCCAATTTCGTGCTTGAATGCCACCCTAATAATTTCAGCTGTCATTTGTAATGTGTGAATTATCCACATGAGAAGGGAGTCACATTTTACAAATGAACAAATCGTTGCTCTACATCCCACAAATGGTAGTGTGGACAAATCCTATAAAATGGCTTGAAGGTGAACAGAGATTGTTTCATCTTATGATTTATGTTCTCTTCACACTCGATGTTCTAATTCAATGAATTATTGAGGAAGACAAAGAGGTGAATTAGCTTACTCACTATAATAAGTGACATGCACAAGGACAGCTCCAAGATTGGCTACTAGTAGGTACTAAAGCCAATTTGCGCATAACTATCCACTGCCGCACAAAACTCACAATATGTGCATCCTTGCCATAAAGAACAAAAGGTGAAGATTCCTCTTTCTAAAGTTTGCACTTCTAACCTGCTTTTTAGGATGCGTCAGAAGAATTCTTCATGATGTGACAATTGACGAGCGTAGTTTATGGGGAATGGTTGGAGCTTCTAAGCTCTAGGAACTTCTTGTCGGATTGCTAACCGTCCTGTCTAGACTGGGTTTTTGTCCACTCATGGTCTTAGATGTTTTGTGGCATGTGTGTAAGCTCCTTTGGTGTGGGTGTGTAGGTTTAGTACTCAAGTTGTCCGTTGTACAAACCCTTTATACTGTTTTTTGTATCTTAATGAAATGACATGAAAAGTATGCAACTCTCTGTGTCGTCGGGAAATGTGGAATAAAAAATAATGCAAATGTAGTGAATACGAACATGTACAATAAAGAATTTTTTATTTGAAAACAAAGTACAATAAAATGTTATTATATATTTATAAAAAGAGCAAAGTCCAGCTTACCCACATGAATTTGCCATTGAATTTAAAAAACACACTCTTGAACATGAATATCAAACAACTTATGAATGAACGAATTGTTACACTAACAAGGTCCTTATCTTCCATTAGGTGGAGGGAACTATCAATTTGATGGAGATACATGACACACCAATTTGGCTCCAAATGAAAAGATCTGAACCCAACCTTAGCACCATATATCTCTTTTAGTTACTAATTGTGGACCTCACCTAATTCCTTCCTAGGAATCAATGAACACAATATGTATGAAGTGGCAATTGCTTAAAGGTAGTGGGCACATCCTATAAAATGGATTAAATGTGAACACAGATTGTTTTAGTCTCTCATGATTTATGTTCTTTTCAAACACTCAATTTTATAATTTCAATGGAGAAAGACAAAGAGAAAAATCAGCTCACTCACTATGATAGGTGACATGCACAAGGACAGCTCCTAGATTGGCCAACAGTACCAAGGCCAAATTTTGCATTACTATCCACTAGAGCACAAAACTTAGACTTTTTGCATCCTTGCCACCAGCAGATGGAGAGGTTCCTCATTCTGAAGTTTTCTATTGGAGTGTAGAATAAGTTTGAGAAGGTAAACTAGTATGAAGAATCAACAAATGAGGATATGGTTAATGAGAAAACAAGAATGAATTACCCATTAGTTGGTGCGAACACATGGTTGATTAATCATTTTGTGTTCACTAGTTATGATGAGTGATTGATCAACACTTAGCATTTTCATTCTATTTTCTTTCTTTTTCTACATCGGTTACCCTTACCCCTGGCACATGTGGTGTGTTGGTTGGTGTTGTCTCTCGGCTTGTGGTGTGCAGATGTGGAGCTCGGAGACGGTGGTTGATGGTGAGGTGAAGGCCAAGGAGGACGTGCCGTGTCGGTGGACCCGGAGCGGTGAAGGGCAGTCGTGAGGCTTGGACCGAGGGACCAGAAGCACCAGGTGGCCAACAATGGTGGCTGACACTTGGGACATCGACAAGTGCGAGGACATGTGGATTGACCGTCAATCGAGTCAAGATAGCCGACGTGCAAGTCGGCGAGCGGCTCGAAGACTTGGTGAACGGGGCAATGAGGATGGCGGTGACACGTGTCCGAGCGGGGATGCGTATGTGGTACACTACATGCAAGCGGTTTTGTGGTTTGGGCCTCAAAATCACGAGCTCGAGGTTTCCTAAGGTCTTCGCCTCGAAACCTAGGTGAAGGTTCCAGCGGTGGAAGGACAACACGTGGCGGCATTGGGGAGTTCGCGTCGGGGCGAAGCTACCGGTGAGAAGACGCGGTGGCTGTCGGATCAAAAGATATCCAAGTTCGACCATTATGCCCCTGGCCAAGTGGTTTTGTCAATTGTATCACTATGGGTAGTTCAATCACTAGGAGTTGGGATATAAATATCAAGGCAGTCCCTTCCCCGGACTTGCATCTCCAATTTCAGTGTTTTCATTGTAGTTTTCCCAGTCTCTAGTTTTCTCTTCCGAGTGTGAGAGGTCGTAATTTGTGAATCTTGTTCAGAAGAAGCACCCGTAAGTGTGTGCATGCCCTGGGCTTTTGGGATCGATGGATAGTGTTCATGTGTCTTGATTTGTGTTCTTGAGCTGTGTTTTTCGTTTTATTTTTTCCCTTCCCCTTTCTCTTGCTCAATTCGTCATTTGTGAATCATTTTGTTTGATTCAATTTGTCTCAAGTCCGTTCTTGACCAAGAACCAAAGAGTTTCACCAAAGGAAATCATCACAAACCTCTTGTGTCATCGGATTTGGGCAATTTTGTGTTCGAAGTTCGTGGTTTTCGGTTTTGGGGGGATTTGGAATTCCCTATTTACTAGATCCTTTAGAAATTTCTTGGGGAATCTTGTCACCTTACATGTCGTGATCCTATGGCTTTAAAATTGTGACCAAAGATCAAGTATTGAGGAAGTTCCGGTCGGGATTTTGGCTTGAGGCGATTTTTGAGCTCGAAAGCAGTTTTTGTCTCAGCCCGACAAAACGGGACGTGTCCGTATTCAAACAGACATGTCCGTATTCCAAAAACTTCGAGTTTGTGGCTGAAATTTTATGGAGATGTTGTCCATGGTGTCTAGAGTAGGATTAAAATCTCATGATTTTTCAAATTCATTTGATGGGGTTTTCAATTTTCTCATGGTGCTGATTTAATACCAGACACGTCTCATGTACAGTATTGAGGTCCGGTATTTGCTGAAGTGTTGTTGTTTTTTCCTACGAATTGGTCAATCTCGTTGGGCTTTTTTCTCGATCCGCGTGCCTCTAAAACATCTTCTAGGGCATCCACCTAGCAATCTAGGTTGTGATCATCCGTTATTTGGTCGGTTTGAGTTTGAGGGAGGTGTGAGAGCTACAAGTTTAAAAATTTGAAAGAATTTTTAGGCTCCTATTCACCACCCCCTCCTTTACGTCAACTTTTAGGTCCTTCAGCTTGAAAACGAAAGTATGATAAGTTGTCAAAACTTAAAAAGAAAATGATTAAAGTATTATTGCCCACCGGAATTTGTCGTTGAATTTTTTTAAAAAAAACATTCCCGAACTTAAATACCAAACAACAACTTACCACTCTTAACCTAAAAAATGGATAAAATTACCCTCCCCCCTAAAATAGTTCAAACTGGTTTTGACATTATGTATCAACGCTATCATTTCAGAAAGAGTTATGATGCGAAAACAAGGTCACAAAAAGCAAGAAAAACATAGATCGTCAACAGCAAGGCAGGCAGCGATGCTGGGCCGGCCAACCAATGAGGAAATTATACTGGTCTGGACCTGCTGCTCGTCTAGGCTGAAAAGTGTGGGCGCAGATCGACCATTGGGTCACAACTTGGCCCAAGGATACTGCTACATCATCTGCTCCTTGTGTATGAATCTTAGCCACACGCAGTATCTGGAACCAATGGCTCGCTTGATCCTCCTCCATTGCAATATAGGGACATTAGTGGCATGGCAAGCAGGTGAAGAAACAGAAATTCGTGCAGTTTCAGAAATAGCATTGTATATATATATATACAATTAGACTCAGGCGGTCAGTCACATCAGATCAGCACGAGAGATTCAGAACACTTGGAGTAAGTCAAGTTTTGAAAACAACAAAACCATAAGCTTGCTGCATTGTGATTATTTCTAATTCAGACTGAATTCTACACCACTCAAGATTCAGAACATGCTCTGCTCACGCTCCTGGATCCTCCTGTTTGGGTAGAGATGCACGGGATACGGTAACTGATAGGACGGAACCCTCTGAAATTCTGAATCTGTGTGAAACTGCAGTAAAACAGCACTCTGCGATCTGCACGGTGTCAGTTAACTCTGGTCCTCAATAGTTGAGGGAGTAAAAAAAGAACACAGTTTGAATAAGCTTTACTCATCTATGATACGACGCTTGTCAAATGATATCCAGGGCAGGCCTATACCAATATATGACAGGGCTGTAAACATTCCTTTGTTGCTACTAAGTCGCACAACTGAATCATGTTTACTGGTACCTGTTCGAATGACAGTGGCAAATTAAGCACTGAACAGCACACACAAAAAAATAATTTATCTGCTCTGGCAAGATTCTACATTTGAATTGTATGCATATGTCTTCCTGAAGCAGGGGAACTTAAAAATCAGACTCTGCGGGACAGACTGGCGCCGCTTCTCCCATCGCTGAAGCTCGGTCGGCGACCCGCCACCACTTCAGCGCCCGCTTCCCTTCCCTCCCCTCTCAGCGGCGCCGCCCGGAACGAGCGCCCGCGCAAAGGCAGCGGCTGGCGGGGATGGCGGCGGCGGGGGCATCGCACTCGTCCGGTGGCGTGGCGGCATGGGATGCGTAGCGGGCCCAGTGAGCGTCGCCTGCGCCGAGGCAGCGTGGGGCTCGGGAGAAGGACGCCTTTGGTCGGTGCGACGGCGCCCGGCGAGGAGGCTGGGCAGGCGTCAGAGGCGGCGGCGGTGGGCTCCTCCGTCTTCTTCCCCGCACCGTCATCCCCTTTTCCCCCTCACAGAGGTGCCACCGTGGCGCCCGACTTGGGCACTGCTCACGGGCTGAGCGGCTGGATCCGATGCCACGGTGGCCGGATCCGGTGCACGTCGAGGGCGGCGCCCGGTGGTGCCATCATGGTGGGCGGCTGCACCTGGCGCTGCGCAGACGGAGCTTAGCGCAAAGGCGGGGTCGGGCCCCCTTGCTTTCGGCGGCTTGTTCTAGAAATTTGCATGTCATTGCATGCATGCAATATATACAAACCTCTCTCATTTTTCCTATGCTTGCAAAAACTCTTTGCTGTGCGATGAGTGAACGGCTTGTTCATGGCAATCGAGCATATTGTCCATTCTTCTTTGACATGATTTTTAATTGTTCGTCGGCCGGTTAGAGCGGAACTTAGAAAAACAAAGGTATTTCCACGCGAGAATTTCGAGTTCTACGTATCGCTTTGTTTGTAGTCTTGTAGCCGTAGTTTGAATTGGACCCACGCACATTCATGCGCGGCTCAGTCGGCTGAGCGGCTGCTTTTGACACCGGGTTCTCGCGTCTGGCGGCGGATCCGGGTCCCATGGGGTCGAGGCGGCGTCCCGCGGTGGTGCCGCAGCTGAGCGGCGGCGGCCAACAATGGCTGTACAGCGTTGGTACGCAAGTTCAGGCCGGCGGCGGCGGTCTCGGCGTCTGCGGCGGGTGGCGTCTTGTGACAGGTGCTGCCGGTCCGTGTGCCTAGGCGGAGGGTGGCGGCGGCAGCGACTATCGCGTGCGGTGCGATCGCGGCCGGCGTGTCGTGGCCTCTCTAGTGCGGTTCAGCGGGATGGCGAGGCGGCGGCGACAGCGCGAGACAGCTGGCTGCGACACGGGGTCTTGGCGGACTCGTCTTTGAGGGGACATCTTGGGCGAAAGCCTGGCGTGTGGCGCCTGTCGAGCGCCCGCTTCCCTGTTGAGGCGTCGCATTCCCGACACTATCTTCCATGAGGCGCTTCGGTCCATCTTGGATGGCGGCGGTGGCGTCCATGGCGTCGCTCCCTTCACGAAGGCGTCGCTATTGAAGTTCATTTCGACCCAGCGGCGTACGCGCCGGTTGATGCTCTTCTCTTCTGCGTGCTTGGTGTGCGTGTGGAGGGACTGCGGTGTGAAGTCGGAGCTGCTTCGTCAAGGGATGTGGCACCGTAGCGATGACATGAGGCGAACCCCCTCCTTCCGTGGGAGGTGGACTACTCGAGGTCGAGCAAAAAGCCGGTGGCGGCGGGGATCAAGATTGGAAGTCGGGCGCTCTTGTCCGCAAGAACGATGAGCGGATTATGGCCTCGTGTTGGGTTGTTTACCTTTGTTTTCGTGGGTTAGATGCAGTGCGCCATGGGAAGTCGGAGGCTGGCAAGGTCGCTTGCAGCCATGTTAACGATGACTCATGGAAGTTTGTGGCTCTTCCGTCGCGTGGGTGGGTTTGCCCATCGTGCATCCTCTTGTGGCACTTTCGGCAACCCTTCTTGTTCTTCACAGAGCTCCTGCCTTTATTTCAAAAAAAAAAAAAAAAAAAGTCTTCCCTGACAGTATGTATATAAGCTCGGTTGCACAAACAAGTAAACAGTGATGATTAACTGCAAAGTGTAGGGAATGAAACTGCCGCTTGGACAAGGCCTAAAAGTGTGGTGGGTGCAAGAAGCCTGCTTGTGTCTGAATATTAGCCGGATCCATGTCATGTTAGTACTGCAACTGATCCAACGACACCAACCCCCTGTACATGCAAAGAAAACTGTGTCAATCACGCCAGATTAGCACACATGAAAGCATGAGCTGGCTGCGTTGTGATCTCTGCTGGGAATTGGTCCACATCACTCAAGTTTCAGAACATGAACTCATGTGAGTTGAGATGCAAGTGATAGGGGAGCAGCCTGAATCAGTGACATTGGCACTCTGCTGTCTGCAGAGTCTGGGTAACACCGTCCCACTCTCACAATCACCATCGCCACTGCAGAGGCTTGGGAATGGGGAGGAGGGGAGGAGGTTGTCTGCAGCCGGCAGCCACCGAACAGATTCACTGAATGGTTGGCAAACCAAGACTTGGGTACCATTCATCTACCCTGCTAATACACCAACTTGTCTCCATTCAAATTCATTCAAATAAATACTACAATTATGTAACCTTCTCTCTCGTTACTCATTTCATCCATCAACGGTCAGATTAAATGTATGGACACCTCCTCCCACGTCAGCCTCTCGGAGGAGAAAATAAAGGACGTGAGCGAAATCAGCCGGAGGACCTTCCTGTTTTCACGCGAGTACGCCTCCGTCCGCACAGATATCGCCTCGCCACGACCTACTGCCTTCGGCGTACGTAGCCTCAGCCGAGCCCGCTTGACATACGGCGCAGACCTACGCCGTGGAACACTGCAGTCGACCCCTGCCGGGTCGCCGCCGATCGCCAGGCCACAGAAGCGGCGATGCAACACCAGTAGGGTCCAGCACCGACATCCTTCCTCTCTGGCGGCGGAACCTTTGTGCAGCAGTCATCTTAGCCTGATGCCTGCTGTCGCGCCGATCGCAACCTCCCCGCCCGCCAGAGGAGTTGCGCCCCCACCACCAGCTGTGATATGCTGCCTTCTTCCCAACTAGCATCTCCGCTCCCAGGCGGAAGCCATCACCCTCGACAGCGGTGGTGCCATTCCACCGGTGATGGTGTGACTGTGATCTGAATTGTGAGTGGTGCCGTGCAGCGGTGATGAATGGGGAATGAGGAGACACATGGCTCCTCCTCCACGTGTTCCTGCGAAAGCCTCCATTGCGGGCATAGATGTTGACAGGTTGCCATGGATGATGCCCTGCATGTGTTTCGCTAAAATTCCCTCAAGTCCCTCAAGGTAATAACTTTTTATTTCTTTACGATTTTCTATTGAGTTTTGAGCTATATTTAATTGTTTCCTTTCAGTTGGGTCCAGGTGGAGTGATATAGCTCTCAACTTTTTCTTCATCTACTGTGCTATTGCCAAAAATGAGAATAAAATGCAGATATGATGTTTAAGCTCTTGCAGATCAACTTGCTGCAGGGCTGTTCAAATTTGAGAGTTGTACTTTGCATGCTCTGTCTATTAGCTTTGCAAACAGTTTCCATGATGCTTTTGAGCAGATGAATGGTTCGAAGAGCGGATGCAGGGGGCGCACACATAGCGGACTTGCATAGTTGACTTAATTCTTTGTCATTATTACCTAGAGTAGATCACCCCTGTATACACACTATGCTTGTCCCATTCTAACACGAGCACAAACCTATATATGGGTAGTTCTAACATATAGTGTTTTTCAGTGTCCAGAAAACTATAGATATGATGTAAACCTTGCTAAGTTGCCGGTGAACTCTTTTTGCACAATATTTTGAAGAGTCGGTGGTAATGTAACAATATAATTTTTCTAGGGAGAACACTGCGACAAGATGCACCTGCACCATGGTGTTGCTGGTGACCTGCACCTGCATCATGATGCAGTTCCTGACCCTCTCTCAATAATAGCACAGGGTAATTTTCTTTCTTCCATTGCTAGCCTACTAAAAAGATCTGAAAGAATTTGGGGGATTCCATCTTGTGCTCTTTGTTATGCCAAGATTGTATAGGTCTTTGCCTATCGTGGCAAATAAGTAAAAAGTCAAAATTAACGTGAAGGATATAACCATGTAGTTTCTGTGAATTGTGTTTAATGGCGTCAGACAACATCCATGAAGACTGATTCAGGGAGTATTTCTTTTTAGTATTTGTGATGCAGAATGAGTAAAACCTCTAATAGGATGGACCTTGCCAGGAGTGCCAGGCGGCACGCCATCTACCGTCTACAAAGTTTTGTATCTGATGTTGTTCTCTTTCTCAATGTAGTTAAGCGCTACCTAGGCGACAATTTTGTTACTTTACAGTATAAGTATTTCCACAATAAGATTCCTGTTTTTACTCTTTTATGCAGCATTTCCAGTTGCCAAGGTTTGAATGCAATTGTCTTCTATTTTCAGCCTCATGTAGCCATAAGTCCTTTTTCTTAATGCTATTGAGTTTTTGGTATTGACCAGAACTAAATGCCTCCTCTGTCGTTGCACTTTTAGGCACAGGGATAAGCTATGCTGCTCTAGAAAAGAAAGCAGAGTTGTGTGAAAACTAAACAATCGAACTGCTCACAACTACATGTGCATCGACACTAGATCAGTGAAGCCATCCATTCTCCATTCTCATGTGATTGCATTGTAACCTTCCTTAACTATGTGTAAATTGTTTTTAAAGTGTTGTGATTCAGACTCTGAGCTCTGTCTACAGGCTTTGATGGATGAGGCTTGGCTTGACTGTCTTTGTATCTCTTGAACCATAATGATTAGGAAATGTATATAGCTCCTTTGAGTAGTTTCATTTTGTATTGCCCTAATATCATCACGTAGCGTTAGCACGCGGGCAATATACTAGTACATATAAAGAGCATAATACATAGCCTACACATATATTTTTCCTGGCAGCGACTTTTTACAATTTTACAATTTGCCGATCAAACAATAAGCAAGATGCAAAAAGCAAGAGTAATGCTCTTCAAATGATTTGGTGACACACAGAAAAGCAGCACCATCCATCAGGCCATATTCTCAGAAACACCGAATGAAAAATATGCCAGCCATATTAGCTAGCTGCTCAGGATCATATTTGAGCCGCAGTAGAGCTACACTCTCTCAAAGCATCTGTTTCAGCACGCTTATACTAAGCTGAATTAACACGAAATTAACATATCCTATCATGGTTAAGCACGATCATATCATATAACATATGAACCAAAAACAAATTCATTCAAACAAATTCAATTTTTATCAAACACTAGTTTCGTTTTACTACTCCTGCCGGCACCGCCGTTCATCATCACTTGGGGCGAGGCTGGGGAAGGATGAACATTCGCTTGACACCAGTGGTGAATTCGACGCCGACCTCTGCGTGCCTTCTCCTTGTGCTGCCTCCAGGCAGTCCTGCTCCATGTCCACCCTATGCTGGTTGATGTGGTCAATGGCGGCCTCAAGTGACGCTCGGGCTTGGGGTTGTCGGCAGCGAAGTTGTCGCTCATGCCCAGGAGGCATCGGACGTGCCTTGACCCTCGCGATGTGCGACTCGGGCACCCTCTCCTTGCTCACCCTCCTCCGCCATGGCTCTCACGGGCTGTCCCTCGAACCTAGAAGGACCGGGGGTCGCAGTATAGCCCCTCGCAACCCGCAACCCTTTCGGGTCCTTCCGGGACCGGACTCCTCTTCCGAATTGTGTTAGTATACTGGAGCGAACGACCTGAACCCTGTACATGCCAAAAGCAAACTGTGTCAACCACGTCAGATTGGCACCCTGGGCTGGCTTTATTGTGATCTCTGTTGGAGTTTGAATTCCACATAACTCAAGCTTCAAGAACATGTTCCTATGGGAGTCCAGATGCAATAAGAGATCAGGGAACGCTCTGGATCAGCGTCAGACTGGAAGTATACTAACACACACTGATGTGACCCCCTCACCATCTGCACTTGAGAACCATCAGACTGCGAGAGGTTGGGGTAGGAGAGGATCAGGGGACACAGAACTGCCAAAACCGTGACTGCTGGTTGCGTGCAGCCATTTGAGCAGCAACCGAACAGACCCACTGTGAGATTCATAATCCATCCAGATCGATCACACAATCTTAATGCAACTCAAATTGACAGAATGGTTAGCAAACCATGACTTGGGTACCATTCATAGACAGCAGAATATATAGCCCCACACATACAAATAACAGAGCACAATTTTACAATTTGCCGATCAAACAATAAGCAAGATGCAAACCAGAGCAATGCGCTTCAAATGACACAGAGAAAAAGCAGCACCATCCATCAGGCCACATTCTCAGAAACACCGAACGAAAATATGCCAGCCATATAGCTAGCTGCTCAGGATCATAATCGCAGACATCCAGCAAAGGCAGAGCAAAAGCATTTCATCCAGGAACTAAAGAGATGAGATTCTCTTCCAAAAACCAACTGTCTGCTTGTGGCACACAAGGACACGTATAAGTTCCACCCGTGTTAGCTACTGACTAAACTGTCACAGCACACACCAAGATGCGACTAAGTCTGAAACCTACATTTGGCCACAAGCTGATGTGGGACGGTGCGTGGCGCTGTCCCACAGCAGCCCAGCTAGATAGAGCACTGCAAAAGAATTGCTTTATGGAGCTAACCTTCTAGATACCGGAGGGCAAAACTACGCTTCAAAAGATTGCTGCCCTCTTTGATTTCCTCTCTGAGGCGCTGGAAAGCTTTGATTATTCCTTTGGAACAAACGAACTACTCCCACAGCTTTGTACCTGCAGCCACAGAAAGAATGGCACGAAATGTGCTCAGATGGAATGGCATACATGTCATTGTCGAGATGAGATGGGCATCATGAGGTTGTAGCCAGTTTCCATGAGGAGTGATAAATACTTACAGGATTTAGCTGTTAGTTACCAGCCTCAGCATCAACGGCCATAGCCTCCAGAACCGGCATTATTTGTAGCAGCAGTCTCAGCATGAGACCCATTTGCTGCATATAATAATGAAAATGATATAGCAATATGCTTCTGTAGAGTGAAGTGGCAAACTGCTCAGGCGCATTTTAGCGTACGCATAAAACAGCAGGTGTGATGATACAACGAGACGGCGCTGCAGGTGTGAGATATCCAAGCATTTCAAACGAGTATCCAAGCAGACC
This sequence comes from Hyparrhenia diplandra, assembly GCA_015847255.1. NCBI lineage: Eukaryota > Viridiplantae > Streptophyta > Magnoliopsida > Poales > Poaceae > Hyparrhenia > Hyparrhenia diplandra. The sequence continues at coordinate 4,950 of JADLZK010011924.1, read as the reverse complement.
TGATGAAGTAATTACGCATGATCCAGTTGGCGCCAATGGCAAGCTGGAGTTTGTACCATTGTTGACATAGGAATATAATTTGCATTAACTACTCTTATTTGCATATCTATCAATCACATTATTAATTTATTTTCTGTAGGTAAAAACCTACAGAAAATAAATTAAAGAATCAAACAAAAATACAAAAATATTTGTGAAAAGCTAATCAAGGATCATCTACGATCACATTATGTCATACACTAGCGATAAGCAATTATATCTGCAGAAATTTGATCCAGTCAAAATGAAAAAGTAGCCAGGCAACCAAAATTTCTGTCTCTCAAAGTTACAAACAGATTATGCCCAAAAACAGCACAAACAGATTATATTCAGATAACAACATCCATCATCAGGATCCCAAAAATTAACTAGCATTCAGTTGTGCTCCAATGGGTCAAACAGGACCAGCAGACATTTGCTTGCAACTTCCTAGAAAAAGACAAATTACCAATATTGAAAATGACAAGATATGGACCAAGTCACACCTGCAGTTTCAGTGGACAGCAGAGTCTGCATATCAACATACCAAAGATACTCCATCCCAAACCAGGACTCATTACAAATGGATATAATTTGCATTAAATGGACTCATTTATCTATCAAAACACACTATTATGTCCAGGTTATTCAGATTACTATTATCCATCAACAGAGTGAAAAATTGTAATTCCATCCATAATTAACTAGCATCCAGTTCTACTAAAAACAATATACATCTAACAAAACACCAATATTAAAAAGCATCAAAAGGATAACATTTGAATGAAAAATGAATAATTGGTCAAACAGGACTAACATTTCATTTGTTTGCAACTTAATAGCAAAAGACAAATTATTACGAACATTGAAAAGGATAAGATATTGACCAAGTCATGCTTGCAGTTCAGTGGACAGCAATGTCTCCATATCAACATTACATACCAAACATCTCCCAAACAAGTAGCAGTGCATGATCCAGTTGACGCAATAAAGCTAGTTGTACTATTGTTGGCATGGATATAGTTTGCATTTACTAGACAATTTTTATCTATCTATGCCCAGACCAGAGGACCGAGCGAGCAGAAAACCAAACATTCCGAAAGTACAACATGTCAATAGCATCTGTTTGCAACTTCCTTTGAAAGGACAAATTACCAGCAAAAATGGCAAGATATGGACCAAGTCACACTTGAAGTTTCAGGGGGACAGCAGAGTCTCCATATCAACATACCAAAGATACATCCCAAACTAGCAATCAGTAGAGGCTAGTTGTACTACATGGTACCATTGTTGACATGGATATAATTTGCATTGACTGGACTCTTTTTCAGTCAATCACATTATTATGCCCAGACCAGAGGACCACGCCAGCAAAAACTTTATGCATTCAGAATTTCAGCTATTCATTCATCATGGCCATATTAATTGCAGAAACTAGTTTGCAGTTGTGTGAGCAGACATTGAGATGACCAATCAGTTACTGCAGTGCAGTTACCAAATCAACACACAAATGACAGATCTATCTATTCCAAGTAAGAAAAACAGAGGAGAGAGGAAAAACAGAGGAGAGAGGGGTGGAGGAAATCGGTGGTTTACCCGGAGCCAGAGATGGCAGCCAAGGACCTGACGTAGGGGATGAAATCGGCGTAGTAGGCGCTGCCAGGGACGAACTTGATGGTGCGCGTGGTGCGTCCCTCGATGTCCATGGCAGACCACCGTCTCAGAGCTGGGATCCCACATGACGACCTCGGCCCTGCCCCTGCGAGCGGAGCAGCTTGACGTCCTCGCGTCCCCTGAGGGCATCCACCCTCGAAGTGTCCGGCCAGGAGTCCACGGGACGCTGCCATAGTTGGCGTGGCGTCCGAAAGTCCAAAGCGGATGACGACGACGGCGTCGACTTGTTCGTCAATGCACGTGACGCAGAGCTTGCTCTCCATCCTCGCCGAGCTCGCAGTAGCGCCACTGCACCACCTCCGCAGGCGCGGGGAACAGGTCCGAGCATCCCGAGACAGGGCTCGTAGCAGAGGAACGTGCCCAACGAGGTCCGCCAGAACGCGCACCCAAGCACCCCAACACCAGAGTCCGGCACGACGGTCACGGCGTCAGCAACATCAACGCCCACGGTCCACGCCCAGGACCTGGACGAGAACGACTCGAAGGTGTGAGATCCCGTCGTCCCCAATCGGGAACGCGACGACGACGATGGTAGTGGCGGTAGAACGGCTTGTGCTCGTCCGCAGCGTCGCCGCGCTCGGGGTCCGAAGTCGCGGGGTCGAGGTCGAACGCGATGACGACGGCGGGCTCGCCGTGCTTTGCGGTGGTCACGAGCCGGGGTCAGGGAGCTGCTCGCGCCTGCGAACGTGGCCGGGTTCGCGACGTAGTAGGCGTTGGTGACGGTGCCGCGGAGGCAGACGAGGCCGCGGGTGGAAGCCAGCGCGGACGACCGGGCTCGTGGAGAAGGCGGCGAACGTGGGGTCCGGGACCAGCTGCTTGCCGTCGTGGTGGCCGAAGGCGGCGCGGCGCTGGCGGGGGATGGCCGCACAGGGTCGAGGCGGCGTAGCGCGACGTCGCCGGAGAGGGTGTGGTGGAAGAGTCCCGAGATTGGTTTGGGGGAGCGGTGGGGAAGGTGGTGGTGGGGTGGGGTCCGGAGTCCTCGGCGTCCGACATGGCGTAGATCCCCTCGGGGTCGTCTGGGTCGGCGGCGGATGCGGCGTGGGCGAGGGAGGAACCTGGTGAATCCGGTGGTGGTGTGGTCGGGATCCGAGTCGGAGGAGGGGGGTGATGGAGCCCGGGGTGGTGCGGGAGGAGGGAGGTCGGGGTGGGCGTGGTGCAGCCGGAGGGAAAGCGCGATGACGCGCTCGTCGTCGACGACGGGAGGACGAGGCCGGGACGACCCAGTCGTCGACGGAGTCCTGATCCGAGTCCCATGGCGAGCGAGCGAGCGAGCGGGCGGTGGCGGGCGGTTAGGGTTCTCGGAGGAGGGAGGGGGTGGAAGGTCGGGGAGAGAGGATTTGATTCGATTTGATCGGCGGAGGGAGGATTTGATGGTGTGACGGCGGAAGGCGGCGATGGAGGGGAGGTTAAGGCGTAGGGGAGGCGGCGCGCGTGGGTTGGGTGGCTACCTTTGCGAGGAGGGGAGAGTGGGGCCCGCGAAGTCTGGAACGCTTGGGGGAGAGGAGAGAGAGGAGAGAAGGGAGGGGGGGGGGGGGAGAGGAAGAGAGAGGAAGAGAAAGAGAGAAGAGAGAGAGAGAGAGAGAGAGAGGAGAGAGGGGGGGGGGAGGGGGGGAGAGAAGGGAGAGAAGAGAGGAGAAACAGTCCACCAGCGGCCGCAGGGGCAGACACACCCAACGAAGAAATGTTTCCAGGCGTGCGTGGGGCGTGACGTCAGTGGCGGGCCCACATGTCAGTGGGGTAGCAGGGTGGAACGCGGTGGTGCTATATCGTGCGTGGCCCTCGCCCCTCGGCGTCGTGGGCGTGGCGGTGTCCCACGGAGGGCTTTCGGCGCACAGGAGGGAAATTTATCGCTCTTCGATTGATTTCAGGGACTGTACTAGTACTTCCTGATGATTGATTATAGAAGATCCTGCTATCAAGTGAATCAACCAGTTTAATAATTAATAAAAGAAGAAATAGTGTATTGATTGAGAGATACTACCCTAGGTATGGCGTGAGCATCTATGACACATTAGTCACATGTCTATCGAAAAAAGAGCATCTATGGCACCTATGACTGCATTTTGGGGATATATATGGCCTTGTGTAGTTGTATTTTTAACTCAAACTCGATGTACACTTTTCGTTCGTTAGTATTTGCGTAAATATTGTCTAATTATGGGCTAACTAGGCTCAAAAATCGATCTCGTGATTTATAACTAATCTATGCTGATTAGTTATTTATCTTTACCATAGTTAACATGCTCCATACATGTGTCCAAAAAGTAATGTGAATGGAGAGAGTTACTTAAAATCTAGGGTGTACCCAATCATGGGCTAACTAGGCTTAAAATCGACGTTTTGCAGTGCAGTCAAACATTAAGCATACATAATGCTTATAAATAACTTTGTATTCAGTTGAGTTGGTAATGTGAAAACCATATCGATAAATTTGCTCTTGATGCTTTCTATAAAAATATACATATATAAGTTTTGCACAAATATCTTTTATGTAAGATCTAGTTTCAAATGCCAATTGACGTCATTTGTCTAAAAGTCTTGTGTAATAAGACAGGAAGGAGTATCTAGACAAGACCTAGAATTTAGCTGCAAGTCATCCACATGTTTCGAGCGTGTTTGCTGCCATGTGCTCGTTGTTCCGTCGGACCCTCGCTCCAACTGCATATAGTAAATATATAGTCCTCCATCTTAACAGATAAACCTTAAATTTGTCTCTCTGAATGCAAACTTTCTTTTGATTTGATCGTCTTCCAGAATTTGTACTGAGCCAAATCATTACTTTTGGGTTGTAGCCATGTGTAGTATGAAAAGAGTCTAAATTACTACCCTCAACTATGATCAAAGTCCAATACCATCTACAACTATAGTAGTTCCGTTTGCCTTAAACTATGCGTCATTTGGTCCACTTATGCCCCTTGATGAAATTTCTCTTTTTGTTTCTCCACACACACAAGTGGAATCTTAAGTTGACATCATAAAGTATGTGAGAAAAATATATCATCATAATCATTATTTGATATGGTAAGATATTTACCCATAAATTCATCCTTGAAATTCAAATTAGACAAAAAGATGTTTATGAAAAATCAAAATATATATTTATCAAAAATGGATCGCGATATCCACTACCACCATGCAGAAATGTCGCTTTAAAGTTAAAGATTCCTTCCTTATATGTGGCGGAATAAAAGAACAAATTTCATCGAGAGATAAAATGAACCAAAAGATACGGTTTGGGGGTAAAATGAACAAAACATA